>APFE030475603.1:5875-37001 GCA_000404065.3 Pinus taeda | reverse complement strand
CCCATTCAGGTGATAGATCACAGTACTTCAAGTCAGCAGCAGAGATTGATGATCAACTATCAAATATTGAAGAAAATAAGAGGTACGCGGCGCCACAAAAGGCGCAGCTGCGGAGGTATGCAACGCCACAAAAGGCGCAGCTGCGGAGATGCGAGGTGCCACAGAAGGCGTAGTGTGGAGGCGCCACAGGAGACGCCACAGAGGCGCAGTGTGAAGGCACCACAGAAGGCGCAGTGCGAAGGCGCCACAGAAGGCGCAGTGTGGAGACGCCACAGGAGACGCCACAAAAGGCACAGCACAGAAGGCGCAGTGCGAAGGCGCCACAGAAGGCACAATGCAGAGACGCCACAGAAGGCGCAGTGCGGAGACGCCACAGGAGACGCCATAGAAGGCGCAGCTACGGAGGTGCGCGGCACCACAAAAGGTGAAGTGCATAGCGACGCAGGCCAGAGAAAAGGAAATTGTGTATCTGTCTTAAGATCTTTTGTTGACTGATTTTTGTTGATAAGCTGTTCTGGGTTTAGTTTACTGTTATTGTGGATCTGGTTATCTGGGTGACTTACTGGTACTTGATGATCATTTGATGTTTATGGGTCCAGTATGAAAATTGGACGAAACATGGCCTTTCAGATTATGTGTTGTGCTTTAGTGTATCCAGTATGAAAATTGATGAAACGTGGTACCTGGAGGAGAGAAGATTGTAGGCCGGTGCCTACATACTAGTACTTAAGCTAGTACAAAAGCAAAGGGGAATCCTTGGAGCATTGTAGCAGGTAGCAGCCTGCGTACTAGTAAATGGATTGGCTAGTACAAGAGCAAAGGGGGTTGGAGCTCCCGTACTGGTATAAGACTGCACCAGTACAAATATTGTAAAAGGATTTTCTTATTAAGAAGAAGATTGAGATGACTTGCAGCACGTGGTTTTCTCCCGCATTGGGTTTCCACCTTATATCATGGTGCTCATGTGTGTGCCTTATGTGTGATGATCTATTCTATGTTACTGCATCTGTTAACTGATAATATGGTTGATAATGTTCTAATGCACTCATTGAAGATCAATTAACTTCATCATAAGAAGTTGTGGAAGTAGCATATATGAATCAGAGTTTGGAAATGAAAAAGTTTTATTAATGTGATAATACTGATTCACCCCCCCTCTCTGAGTCATCTCTGGGGCTTTGATTAGTTTCATTCCACTTATTGTTTTTGGTTCCACTTGGATATTTCTTGGATCTCTTACTCATCCCTGGGCGAATTCAGAGAGGCAAGTGTCATAGGAGAAGTTTCTAGAAGATTCTATGAGCATCCACTTAGAAAATTGTCTCAGACATTTGTCCATTCATGCTCATCACACCCCACAGAAGGCCTATTCAGTATGCATCACACCTGGCTAGTGTAGAATTCAGGTTGCATCACATCCTGACAATGGATCAGTTAGTATGGTCTAGTTTTGGCTAGTTCTGAGTGGTTTTTCAGGTGGAACTTCTGGGGAATGATGTAATCAATTGACCTTGATCCTTTAGGGTAAGAAACAACACTTTTAGGGGTTAAAAATCCCTATCTTATTGACATATAGGATTGGGGTTGAAGTGCCCAAATATGTGTATAACAGTTGCCCCCTAAAGCATGAAGTCATAGATCTTTTGATGTCAGGTGAAATGCTTTATGATGAGGATCCAAGGTGTTTGAACTGGAAGGTGACCTATATAAGATACAATACAATACATCATCATGATATTGTTTTCATGGTCTTGCTGAGGTGGGCATTCCCATGCTTGGCTTTATAAATTCATTTTCATGTACATAGAATAGATAACCATCTACTGTTGTAGACTGGTGATTCTTCATATGGAGAGCCATCATCCTTGGCTTGGATGACCATTAGTGTAGCTTCTGTGTACATTTGATGTCTTTATATTCTTGAATATATCACAGCGTGGATGGATGAAACTAGATCCGGGGTCTTCAAACTCATTCAATCTTTGCCCAATGTACATTTCAGTCCATGTGAATGGAGATTTCGTGTGGTGTTTGACATTAAATCATATATTCACACCACGTGAATTGTGTTGTAGTACCTTGAGGGTCATTATCATTATCGGTGATTCCTCTCGTGTCTATTAATAGCCCACATTATTGGCTGGTAATCAGGCGATGTCTTTCATGTTCGACTTCAAAACATATATTCACATGGACTGAAATGTACATTGGGCAAAGATTGAATGAGTTTGAAGACCCCGGATCTAGTTTCATCCATCCACGCTGCGATATATTCAAGAATATAAAGACATCAAATGTACACAGAAGCTACACTAATGGTCATCCAAGCCAAGGATGAGGGCTCT
The DNA here is from genome assembly GCA_000404065.3 of Pinus taeda. Classification (NCBI taxonomy): domain Eukaryota; kingdom Viridiplantae; phylum Streptophyta; class Pinopsida; order Pinales; family Pinaceae; genus Pinus; species Pinus taeda. Next base: position 34,656 of record APFE030475603.1, on the reverse strand, counting down.
TCATATGAAGAATCACCAGTCTACAACAGTAGATGGTTATCTATTCTATGTACATGAAAATGAATTTATAAAGCTAAGCATGGGAATGCCCACCTCAGCAAGACCATGAAAATAATATGATGATGATTTATTGTATTGTATCTTATATAGATCACCTTCCAGTTCAAACACCTTGGATCCTCATCATAAAGCATTTCACCTGACATCAAAAGATCTATGACTTCATGCTTTAGGGGGCAACTGTTATAGACATATTTGGGAACTTCAACCCCAATCCTATATGTCAATAAGATAGGGCTTTTTAACCCCTAAAATTGTTGTTTCTTACCCTAAAGGATCAAGGTCAATTGATTACATCATTCCCCAGAAGTTCCACCTGAAAAACCACTCAGGACTGGCCAAAACTGGACCATACTAACTACTCCACTATCAGGATGCGATGCATACTGACTTCTACACTAGCCAGGTGTGATGCATACTGAACAGGCCTTCTATGGGGTGTGATGAGCGTGAATGGACAAATGTCTGAGACATTTTTCTAAGTGGATGCTCATAGAATCTTCTAGAAACTTCTCCTATGACACTTTCCTCTCTAAATTCGCCCAGGGATGAGTAAGAGATCCAAGAAATCTCCAAGTGGAACCAAAAACAACAAGTGGAATGACACTAATCAAAGCCCCAGAGATGACTGACACCCTTGCACACATCTATAAATGGATCCCTCATTTGAGATATCTGAAGGCTGGAATTTCGTAATTTGCAAGGAAGTGCTAACAGTTTGTCTTTGAGAAAGAGCATTGTATTGTTGGGTGATCTTGCTTTTCATTGAGTTGAAGAGGGCTTTGATGCTAGATCGGACAGCTGGGTTGTAATTCTCCCTTCTATTTTAATAAAGTTCTTTGAGTTTTCCTCCATACAATTGTGTATTTTTGAATGTTGTTATTTATGAATGCCATTGTATGTTCATTGTATTTTTGATTTTGCAATGCTTATGATATAATAGATCGAGGTGCTTTGATGGTTTTTTTTTACTTTGTCTCTATAGGTATTATTTTTCTCTTTCTTCTTGTCCCCTGGTTGCTTTGGGTTCTTGCCCTTGTCAAATGACACAACATTAAACTCCGAGGAAAGAGGTTTTTCATTTGCTTTTTGATTAGAAACTGCAAGGGCTTTCTTTAAGGGTCTTCAATCCACTATTAGAGTCTATGAAATCAAGATTAACATTTATTTTGTTTTCATCATGAGTTTTCTCTATTACCATTTTGCCATTAGGAAGCATTTCGTGTAGCAACTTTGTCAAACCTTCCTTCAAACCTTCCACATCTTTCTTCAAATATTCAATGGTGTCATTCTTTGAATCATGATTAACATTTATTTTTTTCTCATTCTAAGTTTACTCTACTACCTTTTTGCCATTAGGAAGCCTTTCTCATAGAATCTTTGTCAAACCTTCCTTCCAACCTTCCATGTCCTTCTTCCAATCTTCAATGTTGTTTTTCATACCATCCATATTAGCTTCCATACCTTTCTTTAAACCATCAATATTATCTTCCATGCCTTTATTTAAACAATCCATCTTAGCTTTTGTTACTTTTTGAGAGAATGAAATTTGTTGCACTTGGTCTCATAATTTTGATATCTCATGTTGCATTTGTTCCTCTTCTTCATGAGTCAGGCTATAGATTTCAAGTTGCTTACTAGGTGTTTCCATTTTATTTCTTTAGGTAATCAATTAATGATAATTATTCTTCACTATTACCTTTGAATTCCTTCACAATAATTTTTCAAACCAAACTTATGCAAAATTTAAGAAAAAACTACACACCTTTTGTCACTTTGTAGGAGCTCGATATTGAATCTGATGTATCTCTGAAATTTCGGATCTCCAAGGTTTGAAATTCCGAAATGTGGTATCCCTTAGAGTCCTATTTCCAATGCCACCAGTCTGATTGAAATTGGATTCTCCCAGAAAGTGTTATTCCCAGTCTCCCAAGATGACTTGATTATACACTTTTTTTAGTAGAACGAACTTGTACGAAGTTCCACGTGTCACTATTTCAACTTTCAGACCTGAAAATGATGCAGAGAAAATGAAAGTATGTCCTCTTTCTATAACATCTTACGCAATTTCAATTTGATACTCAGATAGAAAGTAATGATGATTTTCCCAAGGTCATTTGTTTGGGATGTAATTTGAGAGCCTGCAAAAACCCTAAGTTCCTTGGATCATATATCCGAAAATGTAGCAAGACAAGATCTGAAATTCACAGCAGACAATCATCGCGCTTTCAGGTCAAATGGGTTAATTTTTTATCTTTTGAAACGTCGTATAAAAAAAGTTATAGCAAAACTTCCATGATGACCTGTTTTGGAGCAGCGAAACCCTAGAATCCAAAGCTCTGATACCAAATGTTATGAAACCAGCTCACAAAAAGATAGAAAAGATAGATCAAAAACTTCAAAATCTGCCTCTTCAAGGGAGAAACCTCCTTTACATTATAGAAATGAACAATTCTTGGATGATACAAATGAGAAAACCTTCTATCTATATATAGGAGTCTAAGGGGTCAAAATATAATCAAAGCCAACATAACAATAATAATATAAGGGCACAACAATAATAATAGTGGGCTTATTTGGGGCACAATAATTACAATATGGGGACAATAGGGGCACAATAATAATAATAAGGGCTACAATGACAATAGTAATGGGGGAATCACTAGTATTATATGGACCTAATAGGAGGATACTACAACAATATGCTTGCATCCCTTGGAAAGAGAGTAGCAACAACATGTTGCAGATTTTCTCTTGATGACATCCTAGGAGAGGAAAAGTTAATGAAGTCTATTGATAGCGAAGACAAGAGATTCCTACTTGTGGGGATGCCCTAGCCAGAGGTAGATGCTACAACAAGTATTGGTCACTCATGGACTGTTGGAGGGCAGTGTGAGCTTGAACCAAGTGTTGCAGTGATTGGGAATTTATGGTTTGCTGGAAGAAAGTGTGATAGTGTCAAAATTGGAGTCCAGTGTACACCATATTCATGGACTTAGGTGGTTTCTAGAGTGGAAGTTGTTGAGCTCAAGGATCTAATTAGTCAAGAGAAGTTTGAGTAGCTTGAGACTTGTGTGTGGAGAAGGACATCTACAATAGATGATGACCAATTCTGCTATCTTGTGTTCATTATGGGAGATGGACATCTTGCAGTGATAGAGGGCAACCCTTAGTGCCCTATGTTGGTCTTCATTGGAGGAGATCCGAAAGACCATAGTGGGCTAAAGTCCCTGATTAGTTGAGGAGCGGTAGTGGGAATATTGAGAGCTGTTCACAAGTGGAGTTGTTTAAAAATTGATAGGATTCTCAACGTGGTTTTCCCTTGATGGACTATGGCTCAACTAGTGAGCATATTTACAACTAAGGTTTGGTGGTCAAATGGACTTGGAGCATTGATAGAAGAAGGAGTTTTAGATCAAGAGCCGAAGGACCCAACAAGTATAGGGTATGACCAAGGTAGTTTTGAGGAACTCTACATCAGCAAGATGGTCAGAGTATCATGTTGAGGGTGGATTGGTTGTCCATAGACTGACACCAAGCCTAATTTTTGTGTCTTATATTAGTGGATGTATGAGGGACATTATCCGTGGTATGAGAGCCCTAGATTGTTGTATTATATGTTGATTAATATAATGAAGTTCGGTTGAAAATTGTAAAAAGTTTTCCATATTCTCTTAGCTTAGTCACGGATATTTCTTGGACGCCATAGCCTGAACAATTTTATATTCATAAGTATTGGGGTAGATTATCCATAAATCCTTGTTTAGATCAGGAGAGGCAATCGAAAGATTGAGAGTTGTTCAAAAGTGGACCTGTGAACAACTTGATAGGAGTCTCGACGTGTTTTTACCTTGATGGATTAAGGCTCACCTAGTGAGAAGATTTACAGTTGAAGTTCAGTGGTCAGATGGACTCAGAGCATTGATAGAGGGGGTTTCAGATCGGGAGTCAAAGGATCGAGCAAGTATAGGGTATGACCAAGGTAGTTGCGAGGAACTCTACATCAGAAAGACGGTTAGAGTATCATGTTGATGGTAGATTAGTTGTCAATAGACTGACACCAAGCCCCATTTTTGTATCTTATATTAGTGGATGTATGAGGGCCATTATCCCCGGTATCAGAGCCCTAGATTATTGTTTTATATGTTGATTAATATAATGAAGTTGGGTTGAAAATTGTAAAAAAAAAATCATATTTTGTACACTAGTATATTTATTATTGTTTATATTTCGATGTGAAAAGTAGTTTCAATGTGATTCTTGGTTTGGTAGCATCAAAGATTCTAAAATTCTATCCTATACCCAAGGTCATGGAGAAAAACATGGTATCAGATCATATATGATCTACTTTAAGGGGCAATGAATTAGAGTGTGCACAAGGTAGTTCTGGGTGTGTAGATCATGGAGCAAAGGGTTCAGTTCAAGAGATGGATATTTGGTCTTGACTAGCTTGGAAACGATATTAAATCGATGTTTTGGTGGATTGGTGGAGAGCTTGGTGAACAACCGTTTATTTTAGGGAATATTTTTTATCCTGGACTTTAGTTGATTTGTTATGGATGGTTGGGAAAACCCAAGGATTACTTTGGCTAGGACGAGATGAATTTGATTGAGATGGTTTCATGTGATGGACTACATATTAGCAAGCTAGAGCCTTCATCAGATAGTGATGTTGCATATCCAATATTGGAGGGAGCTGCACGGGTAGTATTTGATCCTGGAGGATGAGTGCTTGCAGGACTGAGCTAGTGGAGATCATGTAGACTCAGAGGGAGTCTAGCCCAAGGAGTAGCAATATGGAGGTTTGGGATCTTTATGTTCATATATGATGAGGTAGAGGCACTACCAAGATTTCCAGTTTAATTCTATAGAGCATGTTGTACTAATGGATGCTGGGTGGGCTAATGTCATCGGATGATGATGGTTACTTCATAGTCTTGGAAGTACCTCCCTCACTAAGAGAGAGTGTTGATTTTTGTAGCTTGGGCAGTACTCCAAGCCTTGAGGATCAAGGATTTGGAGGAAGGAGCTCCATAAGTAACCTTGGTGGACTAAAACCCAATCATGGGGTTTTTCACCCATTGATGTTTGGGCCAAAACCACGACGAGATTGGACATGTGATGGATGGAAATGATAAAGGACATTGAGAAGAATCCAATGCTATGGAAATCATCAAAATCCAACATGTAGAAATGGAGATATTAATTTTTATGTGTATTATTTGGTTTTTCTCATGAAAAGTCAGGTCACCTTGTGTTAAAGTAAACCCACAAGGGAAGATTCATTGATCCCTTGAGATACATATAAAAAGAGGTCATGTTGGAGTCATTTGGAAAGTGATCTTGGAGAACAAAGGAGCTTGTATTAGGAGAATCATATCTCTGTATGGGCCACAGGTTAGGAGGAGCCAAATGAAGAAGAGGAAGGTTGTTTTGAGCCTCCTTGTGACTGCATTGGATGCCAAGTAACCTTGCACTAAGGCCGAGTTCCTTAGGAAGTTTTATGAGGTTGTTTGGGTTTGTCTTGATGGTGTTTATTTGTGGGTAAACCTTAGTAAAATGGAGACAAAAGCCTAGTTTGATGGCCACATCCCTATATCATAATGGTGAGGGGTTGTGGGTCTATTCAAAGGTCTGGAAATAATTCCAAAATCCAGCATATTGAAACAACACTCAAGGAAAGGCAGACCGTAGAAAAACAAGGTTATTTTGATGTGATTTTTGGGTATGATATTTTTGTTTTTGTCATGTTCTTTGGGTTGCAGAGAAAAGGGAGCTACAACATTGGTTACGAGGGAAGTTGGGTGGACTGAGAGGTATAGGATTCATCTCTTAGCTTAGTCGTAGATATCATTGAGATGCCACAACCTGAAAAATGTCTTATTCATAAGTATTGGGGAAGATTATACTACTATTGGTCTATGTGTGTTGTAGGGTGTGTTGAAGAGAAATCTCAAGCCCTAACACCATAATCTAATGCCTAGTTTAGACAACAAATGAAGTAACCCAGTTGGAGAAGATATCACAGTGTTTGGGGAAAGTGTTGAGGGTTATCAAATATTCCCTAACTAGACTTACAACATGCATAAAACTCAAGGCAAGGAGACAACAACACCAAGCTGTAGATGGACCCTTGTTTGACTATTGATGGTTAATGAAATGATGTTTTTATTGGAAGGGGACGATAGATATTTGAGGAATTTTGTAGGAGTTTTGGAGGAGACTACAACAGTGTGCTTGCATCGCTTGGAAAGAGAGAAGCAACACCATGTTGCAGAGGTTCTCTTGATAACATCCTAGGAGAGGACAAGTTGATGAATCCTGTTGGTAACCAAGAGGAGGGTTGCTTAGGTCTGAGAATGCCCTAGCCAAAGGCAGATTCTACAATAAGTATTGATCATCCATGGAATTTTGGAGGGAAGTGTGAGAGTGAATCAAGTGTGGACATGATTGGGAATTTATGGTTTGCTAGAGAACAACATGATAATGTCCAAGTTGGAGCCCAGTGTGCACCATATTCATGGGCTTAGGTGACTTCTAGAGTGGTAGTTGTTGAGTTCAAGGGTTTAATAAACCAGGATCAGTTTGAGTAGCTTGATACATATATGTGTAGAAGGAAATTTACAACAAATGATGAGAAGTCCTCCTAGCCCATGTTCATTGTGGGATATGGACATCTTGTAGTGATAGTTGACATCTCTTCGTGCCCTATGTTGGTCTTTGTTGGACCAATGCAAGCAGACCATAGTGGGCTGACTCCCTGATTAGATGAGGAGTAGCAGTGGGCATATTAAGAGTTGTTCACAAGTGGATTTGTGAACAACTCGATAGGAGTCTCAATGTGTTGTGTCATTGATGGACTAAGGCAAAACTAGTGATAATATTGAAAGCCAAGGTTTAGTGGTCAGATGGACTTGGAGCATTGATAGATCAAGGAGCTGCAGATCGGGAAGGAAGGGTTCAGAAGGTATAGGGTATGACCAAGGAAGATGCGAGGAGCTCTATATCAAATATATGATGAAAGTATCATGTTGAGGGTAGATTGGTTGTCGATGGACTGACACCAAGCCCCAATTTTTTGTATGTTGTATCAGTGGATGTATGAGGGCCACTATCCTTGGTATAGAAGCCCTATACTATTGTATTTTATTTTTTTAATATAATGAAGTTGGGTTGAAATTTGTAAAAAGATTTATGCACTAGTAGATTTATTATTGTTTATATTCCACTACGTAAAGTAATATTGTTCTGATTCTTAGTTTGGTAGCATCAGAGATTCTAAGATTCTATCTGAGACCCAAGGTCATGGAAAAACAACAATATAATGTATATTTTGTGTGTATATAACATCATGGATTATTAATATATAATCCCTTGGTTGTTTTTATGTAATGAGGTTATTACATGGATTTGGATTTGTGGGTTCATGCAATGTGATGACCATGATGTGTAGGTTGAATTCAGGAAGAAACGTTTTGGCAAGGAATAGGAAGAGATCAATTTTCAACTCAAAGACACACCATATCATGTCGAGATACATGCCAATTTCTCCGAAGCCCACAACAAATCTGGGTCAGGGAAATTCTAATTCAAGCATTATCAATTATCACTCTAAAAAAAAGAGTTTATGTTTTTGAAGGAATTTCTCGTGATACTAGAACTTGCAAGAGAACCTCAGATTCCTCTCATTGGTAGAAAATGGCATCGCGTTCTTCCAATCCCAATGGGTTAGGCTCTTAGTGAAGTGGGGATATAGTAGTTGATAGCAATAAGCCTCATACTATGCATTCAATAGACATGCATTTGTGTATGTAATTATTGAATGAAAATGACCTTATGGTAGTTGAGAAGGATTCAAAATTTATCGAAAGAGCAACAACTAGTGGGGTTCATGCACTCAACGAGGAGTGTGCGGGTCTTGGAGAGGTTAGGGTGAATAAGAGTAGAATTGGGTTTATAAATAACATGGATGTTTTGAATATACAAAAAATGTGTGGCCTTTTAGATATGAATTGTAGTTTTAGGACTGGAAAATCCATGGTTTTCCTAAACATGGACACTATGCACCACCAGGAGGTTAGGTCTCAAAAAGGAGGAAAATTGGAAAAAATTGGTTACATTTCCATTGCTTCCAAAGACACCATTATCAAAAAATCCAACCTATCAGGAATCTGGTAACAAAGAACAATCAATGTTATTTGGCAATGGTTTGGGTCAAAAAGAGGATGGGCATTGCCAAATCAGTGACAATCATTGACATTAGAGAATTTTTGAGGTAAAAATTGGGCCTCAAAACAAAAATGTACAACAAAAATAAAATTTATAAGAACCAATAGGATTCAATATAATGATGTCAACCATGGGGGATGATTCACCATTTTTGGAGTAAAATTGTAAAAACATAAAAAAATTAAAAAATTAAAAAAAAAAACTGCTTTTTCAACTTATCTCCCTACATGTTTACTAAAATTTCGAGTAGGAGGACTAATTGGATGAATTTTTTTTTTTTTCATCCAAGGAGTACCCATATTGCATACAATCGGTGTACCCTACTACATGAAAAATGTGAAATACATGAAAAACATGATTACAATCACGCTTTTCATTCATTTCACATTTTTCGTGTTGTAGGGTCCATTGAAAGTATGTAACATGGGTACTCCTTGAATGCAAAATTAAATTATGCATCCAACGAGTTCTCCCACTCAAAATTTGAATAAAATCATAGGGAGATAAATCAAAAACATGGATTGAAAACGTAGTTTTTTCTATTTTCCCCTCCAAAATTTTATGAGGTAATCTAATATTATTTTATTATTTCCACTATTATTTTATAATATTCCTTAGGGAGCTCCTTTTACACGTCAAAAATTCTCTAATGAGCCCAAATCTTATAATTGGTGTGCAAAGTTTCAAGTCCCCTCAATTACGATCGAGGAGGGTTTAAAAAAATTCCTAGCATTCGAATTTGAATGTTGTGTTGTAACGATATGATGAGGATTTGTGGCTCATCAGCTTGTTAGAAAAATTTTGAAATTACAAAAATGGATTGTAAGAATTATCGATTTAGCTCGTACAAATAGTTTGGTGAGAATGACACAAAGAGTTCGATTCTCATGGAGGATCTAAACTCTGAGAGGGCTATATATTATGGCATTGATGCCAAAAACAAGGTGACATTGGTTGAAGTTTAGGGTGTTCTCCATTTCATCAAGACACCTTCGGATTTCTAAAACCACTATGGCTACCAGGGGATGCCTTCTCTACGTCAATGGTCCTCTATATTGTAGAAACTAGTTGAAACATATGGAAACAACAATGATCATCCATGTGTTATAATTTAATTGGACAGAGGCAGACAAAAATGACACTCTGCCATTAGTCAGGGTGAACAATGCCTACCCACCCCAACCCTACAATGAAATGCTTATTGACATAAATATATATATGGATATAATATATATTTTTTAATTATGCTGAGATATTTCTTTATTTAGGAATAACATTCTCATAATTTTTATTATTGAAAAGAAAAAAAAAATGTGGATAGTCTAAATTTAAAAATATGATAATATTCTTCATTGTATATATAATTTAATCAATTAAATCAAGGTTCCTAAATAATTTTTTGTTTCTGACCCCAAATTTCTCATGGCATTACAAATTTTTATTGCTACAAATGACACATAAGTATTTTGATTGCTTGGATAGTGGTTTATTAGTCATTTAAATTATATAGTTTACTTTCTTTGTCATTATAACAATGACTATAAAGAATATTTGGTGGAGGTTAAACCCACACCATCCACCTTATAGTTATTGATAATCAAATTAAATTTATGAATACCTAATTTTACACTTCTCATTATAATAAAAGAAAAAAAATCATAACATAACAAATTGCAAATTGAATGGAAACCAAATTCAACACTTTTTTAATTAATTTGATAAAAGAAGAAGGAGAAAACAATCCAACATTAAATTTGAGAAAAATATCACCAATTGTATTTTTGGATTGATTTATAATATAAATTTATCTTAAATCTAAATTTATCAAATTAAAAATTAAATTGTTTTGAATATCTAATAAACCTTAATAACTTTAAAATTAATATAATTTAAAACCAAAAAAATTAGATATGTCGTACAGAACATATTTCATAAACATTTCTTTTTGAGTTTCTTCCTTTCATCTATTGTGTATATTCAAGGAGAAAAAAAAAGAAAGAAAAGGAAGTTCATGTAACTATACATATTAGGGTTGCTTTATGAGTGCCTTGAAATATATTTAATATATTTCCTTGCATTTATATATTATATAAAAACTCTAATGGCTTCAACAACATTAAATACAGTGTCGCTTTTTTTAAATGTTAGTTAAATTTTCTTTGAAATAGTGACATGTATATAATCACTTTAAAATTAATATTCTTAATATTATATTTCTTCAATGGGGTGCTTTTTTACAAAAGGAGGCGGGGAAGGAGGTTTGGTGGGGTAGCGGGTGTACATAGTCATCTTCCTCGTAGCATCTCCCATTTAGCTAAAGGACCGGGGGAGGTGGCAGCATGTCCCCATAATAAATAATGTTGTATTAGTATAGAGTTGCATGCAGAGTATCATTCACAACATTAACAACATCTTCCACTCAAACCTTGATTGTAATTCATGTATACACTCCATCCACTAGGACTCCACTCATGCGGAGTACTAGCCAGTGTTAATTATGGTTATGCATCTACATGTTCTTGTCAAAAGAAATCTCAGTTTTAAAGTACTTTTGACCAACACAACTAGCCTATCTCATTGGTTGTGGTATGTGGTATCTCTAATACTAGTTCTCTGTTAACTTACTCCTTCGTGCTCTAGCATGACAATAATTTCCATCATCCATTGGGAAAATTCAATTTAGTGGAGTTGTTTCTTCTTTTTCTTGTATGGAAGTACAATGTACATGGTAATTTCCATAATTCTTAAATCTTTATTCTCTTTCTACAAATACTTTCCTCTTGCAGGCTAGGCAAGAGTCCAATAGGTTTTGCACCTGGGACCCTATGAAAACAGATTATAAGCACTCATTCCTACTAGTAGAAGGTTTTTGACATGGCCTCATTGGTATCCTTAAGGCCTGACATTACTTTCTAGGCTTGTGCTTACACTCTAATTCTTAGGTTTCCTTTTTTCCCTACTACGCTTTTCTCTCTAGCCTATTTCAATCAAACATATTCTTTTTATTCTCTTATTTCCTATAATTGTCTATGTGACTTTAGTTTATGGGAATTTTATTTATTTAGTTTTGTAAGTTTCATTCTGACCCTTCTCCGATTAGCTTTCCTCCCTTTTTCCTTGGATTCTACTCGTTGTTTATATCAACTGTGGTCCTTGCAGTGTTGTCTCTCTTACTTGTGTGTTTGTTACATGCCCCCTGCAACTTTATAAAGTTATATTATCTACTCCCTTGGCCATATTCCATCTGCTACTTTATTTCCTCTCCTCCATGCCTCGCGAGTGTGTTCATGTTCACATGGGTGCAACTTGCTATCAATAATGGGCCCACAGGGGAAACACACATATGCACCATGTCTTGGAGGAAACCATTGGCCATTTTCACAAGCTCACTTTGGCCCCTGTTGAGGTGGAATCAACCCATGTTGAGGATGACGAAGCCTCTCCCAGGAAACAACTCTCAAACATAAAGGTACTTGTGCTGATGGAAGACATGGTTTTCGACATTGTGCATACTCGCGGATGCTTCAACCTATTTATGCACATAATAGATTTATTTTGGCATGTGAATTCCCCCCTTGGAAGAACTTTATTAGACCAACATGAGCATTATGAAGATGTCATCCATTCACTTGAGCATCCACATCAGCATATAAAGGACTTGGATCAGAGGATGAAACACATTAAACAACACCTTGACATCCCAAACCTGATTAGAAGCATTCTAGTGTTGGGTCTCACAAATGCCATCATTCCTTCATCCCATTTATTTGTTTTGAAGAGATTATTTACTTTCATTATTTTGCCTTGTTAATATACTAATTCATTTATAAAAGTGTTATTTTCTTATGATTGAATAGTTATTGTAACCAAGGGTTTTACAACATCTAAAATTTGATGTTATTTCTTGATATGTTCATGGTAGAATGAAATAATGTGTTGATGTCTTAGCTAACTATAGAAAAAAGTGTATTTGATTCTTATCCAAGTGAGACTGTTTGGGGAAAATCCCTTGGTTATTTCACCTCGGAAATATTAAGGCCCTTTTGTAACTAAAAACGAGCATCCTGTGAATCTTTAGATTCTTAGGATTGCTCTTTGTTAAGAGATTTGTTATCTTTTATCATTTTTTACTGTAGTATAAAGATGGGGGCTTATTTCTCGAACAAGAGCTTTTTGTTGGATATAATATTTTTGTGGGCATTTAATAAACTCATTGAAACATTGTAATCATTCTTTCATAATATAATGCAAGTTTTTGTTGTAAAGAGTTTATTTTACTGTCTTCATTTCTTCTTCAAGGCAATCTGATTCCAGTGGTTTGGGCTCGACCCTTGAAGAGGCGTTCTCTTCATCTGTATCACTAGTTTCATATTTTCATATTTTATGTTAATTGAGTGCGAGCCAAGAACCTATATTCTCTTTGAGGCGCAAGATGCATGAAAAGCCTTGAGGAGCGAGGAAAAGGTTAGATACTTGGTGATTGAGAGGGAGAGTGAATTACCTCTCAACATGTAGCCCCAGAAGAAGCCTTAGAAGTAGTTTCAGGAAATTGTGGAGCAACCACAATTAGAGAAGCATAGAGGAGACTCAGTGGAGAGATCCACTCAAGCAGAGAAGAAGAAACCTTAGAAGCAGACTCAAAAGGTTGTGGAGCAGCCACAATTGAAGAAGTACAAAGAATATTGATTGGAGTCATCCACTCAAGAAGAGACCTCCAGTAGGGGGGAGTTTCGAGCCTGGTGGGCAGAGGGAGGACATGCTATCATATCTCTAGGTGGGAGGTGGGGCGATGTGAAGTGATAGTCCCAAGAGGGCAGAAATTAGGTAGGGTACATTGAGAGGTTTTATCTCTTGGACCATACCTTGCTATGGGAGCCCACAATACATAGTAGCAGGATGGATCAATGGAAGTTGATGTAGTCATATATTAGAGTGATAGAGAATAGAGAATTCAGATATTAGAGAGCACTGAGCAGAGTTGACAATAGTGCAGAAAGGCAGAGTTAGTAGAAGCGTGGAGTTTTCAGTCGACATAGCCAGATCTAGTAGCAGTTAGAGACTTTGATGACAGATGCATCGTATTGATTCAGGTTGGATGCTTTTTTTTCAGGAGTTGTTGCAACAACAACACTAGAGAGAAGTGTTTCATGTAGAACTTCCCAAAGGTTTAGGATTGAGATAGATTTGAATTCCTTTCTTGTTGAGAAGGAGTGTTGAAAATAACAACAAGAAATGTTAAAAATAACATTTAGAAATTCCAATTTAATTTGTCTTTGAATTAAATTATATATTAAATTGTAATTATTTTGTCATGAAAACTTGTAATAGTTAACTAAGTTAAGTTGACTTAATTATCTTATGATTTCTGAGTTGGAAGTCTATCTAGAGTCATGTATGTGTCATCCCTAAGTTTTAGGGGTCCATATTGAGTTTATTTGTGTTGTAATTAGATAACTCAATTTGACTGAGTTATAGACAGTTAAACTAGTTCTAGCTATTGGAGGAAATAGTAGAGGCCTAGTAATGACTTGGTGCATCCTCAGTGCTACTCCAGCTAACTGAATATTCTCTCATGAGAAACTCATGCATGTTAGTTCAAAGAGATACCCAGTTGAGACTCGAGTGTAGGGATAATTTACTATCAATTATATGATTTTCTGAGTTGTACAGATCATGCATTCAATGAGAGAAGGACCTTAGTTTGGATTGCATAGTTATGGAAGAAGGATTTCCTCATTAAAAAGAGGCTAATTCCTCTAGGAATCACGCAAGGAAGTAGGCACTTGGAGAGCTGCAAAAGAGGAAAAGGTTTCGCTTGAACTAGCTTGTGAGGAGAGAGTTGATCATACTTGTGCATGAATTGTTCTAGTGAGAAAAAGGTTTGTATTTTCACTTAGACATTTGATTAATGCAATAGAGATAGTAGGGGTTTTGAGTCGTGGCGTTCCCCAGAAAAATATTGTGTTATGTGGCATTGATGTTCTTCATCTTGTCGATTATTGTTTTCATCGATATATTGGTTTCCGTTGTGTAAAGAGTAGAGTAGATTCTTGTCTTTTGTTTTAGTACATTACATGAGATGTTGAATCAACAAGAAAACCTACAGTTTATAATTATTGTTGCTTTACTATTGTTCCTTGAAGGTTATTACTAGATTGTTAATATTTCTACATTAGTCTAGTTTCTCTTCCTATTATCAATTCTTTTCTATTACATAGAATATAGTTTCTCATTGCTTTTCCTCAATTATGATATTTTTGTTTCTTAGGTAGCATCTTAGCATTTGACATATTTCCTTGTTGCTTCCTGTAAAGAGTAATGAGAATTTGATATTTTTATATGATTTCTGTAATGAAATAGTTTGCTTCATAGGTAGATCTTTTAAATTTGTGTTTCAGGTTAGGAACTAATTCATTTATTATTGTTATTTTGGTTGTTGTTCCAGTTAGCTTTCATCACTATCTCTTGCATATACTTTGTAGGCAACATTCAAATAACTAGATGAAACCTCAAGTTGACAAATTAATATGTAGTAGTCAGTTGCTTCTTTAAGAATAATTAATTGTCTCAACATTTTGGCATGATTACCAGAGAGGTTATCAAAAGAGAGTGCCATTATATCTAGTTGTATATCTGATTTTCTGAGCGTTGGATATTGAATACAAAAGGTAAGAACCTACACATGCACCATGGTGAGAAAGAACTTGTAGTCTTGTCTACCCTTAGTTGATAGATTTAGGCTCTTTAGTGTGTATGACTAGGAAGAATACTAAAGGTGGGAATTAGGTAAAAATAGACCAAAAATTGTACTAAAAGCCAAGGTCAAGTTGGCCTTCGGCAAGCAACCTTCATAAACAAAATTATTTGAAGTCCATAATCCCAGCCCTCTACTAGACCTCGAATGACATCTAGGAAGAGCTCTATTTTTATTTCCTTGACAATAGCAGAATCTTCTATTGCAACTAGCACTGAGATTCATGATAAAATTGTAGGATCAGAACATAGCTTTTAAGATCTACCAAGCAGACATCCTGATCCTTTTAGCAAGAGTGAGGGCCACTCTTTCAATTCAAAGGAAGGGGAAGGTGAGACAAATGATCCATATCTTCAACACCCTAAGCAGGAATTTCCTGTGACACCCATTATGAAAGAAGGAATCGAAATTTCTAATTCGAGTAGTGTCATAAGGCCTAGACCAAGTCCAGGGTCTCATCACCATACTAGTTTCTTTCAGTTAGTACCTCCTAATTTTGAAATTCTTGAAGGACACTAGCATATTTTTAACCAAGAGGAAGAGTAGGTATCGGGCACATAAACCTAAACCATAAAATACCCCATTGTTGATCTACAAGATAATTCACCTATGAATGCTATTCCACTTCAAAATCTTCCAAATGTTCATGGGATGGCCTCTAAAGATCCAAACACATTTCTATTTAAATTTGATGCCTTATGTTTGGGATATGATTATACTACTGATCCCAAAAAACTAAAGCTATTCCCTTCCACTATTAAGGGAGCAGCACCCCATTGGTTCATGGGATTAGGGAATGGTACTACTAACTCATGGGACCAAATGAAACAAGCCTTCCTTACTAAACATCAACACTATTGTTGATATCAGGACTTAAGGGAGGAAATATTCAAAATGATATTTAAGGAAGAAATTTTTTTAGAGGAATATATTGAGAGGTTGCAATATAAGTTACAAAGATCACCATACATACCTCTACCTAAATAACTACCATAAACGACTCTAATTAGGGGAATTAAGGATGAATGGATAGAAACACTTAACCTAATTGGGTAGGGTGATATCTCTAAAGAAAATTATGATGACATTGTGAAATTGTGTATCAAGTGCTCGCATGGGAGTACATGGATGAAGCTTGGGATCCATGATCCACTTAGTATAATTAGTAGAACTGCAAGAGGAGGAGTCACACATGCAAAAATTAGTAATTTGTTAGAAAAATTTAAAATTGATATATTAAGCAAACTGACTACACAATTGGATGTCTTGCAAGTAAAGCAGAAGCATATTGAATCAAAATAGGAATTAGCAATGTTATGTCCTCATTGTCAATGAAATCATGGCCATAAGAAATTCCCACTAGATATAATCAAAATTTGTGCTATATTTACCAAATATCACTATATTGAACAATTTCCCTCTCTTCCTAGGTTAAAATTTGTCTTTAAAGAAGCCGGGGAAGATCCAAAACCTGTATTTTTCATGGCACAATGATGATAATGGAAAAATCACCCTATAGGTATGGTTGAGGACCACTCCATGTTTTTTTCCAAATAATATAATCAACAACAATTTCTTGGGCTAAATTGGTTATGTAAACAACATATCAATACCATCTAGAAACCGCATTCATACCCCCCATCACCTTGGTCAAACGAACAATACTCTACACCTTTATGGCAGAATTCGTAGAGTAATTTGTATCCTTCGCAATGGCCAAAGCAAGCCACTCAAGGGCCAATGTGGTCCCAAATTGGTAGTGCCCCTCAGGTCGCATTAATAAATTGGAAGGAACACTGTCGTAATCATCGCCATCATTACATTCATTACAACCACCTTTTTAGTTACCACCAAACACCCCACCTTCATTACACACTTAGCTACATACAAATCAAAATCCAAATCTAAACAATATGCCTATGCAATTTTTAGAAATTATTGATACTTCTCACTGTTGTCCTCCATCCTTAGAATGTAATGAACTCCGCTTAATATCTAGGCATACCATTTTCTAGACGACCGCCTAAGGAACGTAGAGAAACAAAAAGATGAAAAATCTACTGAATATAAACATCTGTTATAAAAACCTCCTTAGAAACATCTAGTAAACTGACTAAGAATCAAGTATTTAGTAAAATTTTATATTTTCTCCTCCATTTATAGAAAGACTGGCCACACTATGGCCACCAACATATTCTGAACTTGATCTTGTAGGGCAACTAAAAAAAATTTGTATTAAAATGCCCCTTCTTCAAGTTATCAAAGATATATCGATCTATGCTAATACCATAAAAGAATTATGTGTCAAGAAACCTAGAGGAAAACAAAAAGGCCCTCCTATAGTCCATGTCCTTGGGGAGCCTTCTAATCTTATTTTAGGAAAATAGATACCCATCAAATACAAGGATCCTGAAAACCCAGTGGTCACCATTTAGATTCAGGTACATAAATTTTCAAATACGCTAGTGGACTTAGGAGCTCCTATAAATATCATGACACTTGAAACTTGTTCCCTCCTTGGAATAACCACATCTAAACCAACCCTAACGATGTTGGAGTTGTAACACACTCCTTCCACATATACCCAAGTAACCGGCTAACCAGGGTAAACATGTGACGAGAGGCTACTATGATTGGATTTAGGCTCCTAGGTTATCTTAAGCAAATGGAATCTATAGAAACACATCATACAAACCTTCCACATCAGCTACAGGACCCCTAAGAACCATCCCAACACTTTTAGTAACCAACCCCTAGGTCCCATTGAGGTTTTAGGTCACTTGACCTCTGGAGGTTCCCATGCTATGGGTCTGATAGCATCCAGGAGGCTCTCGACGCTCTCACGACAAGGCATGCTAGTGTCAAGGACCTATTTTTCTCAGTACTATGCTAGCATCCTCGAGATCTAAGCCACTTTTTAAGGCCCGGAGCCCATATCACTGCCCAGAATTGAATGACACCTTCATAATAGAAAGATAACAAGGAAACAATGAAGCAAATGCAATTACTTGAACACACCCTTAACCAGACCTCTACTAGCCATGACAGGAATTTTGTCAAGGATGTCACAAATATGTAATCTACAAGTGCAAACAACATATTTAAGCATAGGGGTATTATACTTATCTGAGAATCACTATGAAGCATTGTTCCCTCATATTATTTGTTGCATTATCATCTATTAGGTCATAGATACATTGTTCATTCATTTACAAGTAAAAACATGATGATATTTATACATAGCTATTATCATAAAACATATACATAACAAACATAATAACAATAGAAATACCATGAATACATTAGCCATAGAATCCACATATAAGCCAATACATTTACACATGAAAAACCAAGGGAATGAATTTCTCATTAATCAATGTAGAAACCATTAGGGGATGGGACTACCACGTTCCACCCAACCATAGGTTGCTTGACCCAAATCTCTCTTCAACCAATCACCCCTGTGCCATATTCCAATAATGAATGTGGGAATCATGACCAACCAAAATAACCAAACAAGTATGGATGCTACTGCGATTCTGCACCTACACCTTGAGGAATTTGAGTGCCTCCTAGTCTCTTAGGATTTGTCATAATCCACAGTATGATCCAGGGATCACTAGGTCGTACATCAAGACCCACTCTCTAGGCTTTACCATACATCCCATCCCAGGAGTACTAGACCCAACAGATAGCAATACACCTCTTGGATTTAGCGTATATCCCACCATTCACCAACAAGGATTCCTAGGCCCACCGAGGCACACAATCCTGGCTTTACCACAACCCACAATCTGGCTTAGGGGTTATTAGGCTAGTCGATTTACCGTGATCCATAGTCCATTTCAGTGACAACTAGGCCACGTGTTTTTCATTTCTGAGATCCACCCCACTCAACTTCAAATCTATATGGAAATCCAAATCAACTAAAGTATCAGAACCATCTCATAAAGGCTATCAAGAAATGGCAAGGCTACACTGAAAACACTATCACACCGGGAAAAATCGATTCCATGATAGAGAACAACCACATGCAATACCATGCATGAAAAATCTAGCAAGGTAATGACACATGAAAATCAATATGTGAAAATAATCCCGATGTAGTTGTTTGATCCTACTGTTCCTTGCTTTCTCCTTCCTTCCTCTTGCATTCTTTTCCTTTCTTGATCCAATGCCAAAGTACTCCAAGAAAAGTCTAAGTTTCCAAGAGTAAGAGAGAGACAGAATATGGAGAGAGCTCCAAGATTTAAGGTACCAACTTATCCTCATAAGCCTTTTTATCTGTTAGGCCTCTATTTTCTTCATTTTCCATTATTTTCCTTCAATTTTCTCCTCACATGCAACTGTGACCTTTCCCATTCCTTTTCTCTTAATTTCCATGATTTTCATAAATAATTGTGCCAAAAATTCCATTTTTCCTTTCCAAAGCCTTAGCCATTGCATTGGCCAATTTCCTTAGCCATAATAAACCAAAAGAACACTCACTAGGATGTCTTGCCCAACATTTAGCTTGGAATAAGTGTCCCATCAACCTTGGTTATTATTTTTTAACTTTTATTACATGGAATTTTCACCAGGGCTATTACAAAACCCTCCCCCTTGTGGGACACCGTCCTTGGTGTTCAATTAAACATATATCTCAGCAAAAACACTAGAAAGAAGACATACTACTCATTGAGCTGTATAACATAGCTTGATCACCCTGTTGAAAGAAAACCAACAAGACAACATAATGACATGACAGCTATAATGACATGACACCAATATCGCTTATTGAAGATTTATAACATAACTCATAGTGGTATTTACACCCATATAAATGTGTACATATATCAAAAATTCAGACCAAAACATATGCAAAAACATTTACCAACATCATACCAAAACTACTTTGCCTCAACTAGAAAACAATGTAGGATACATAGCCTACATATGACCTGCCATCTCCCATGTAGCTTCATCGGGCCCAAATTTCTTCTATTGCAAGTTAACCTCCTTGATTTCTTAGTTCCAGAGCATAAGCACCTTTTTCTTGCAATATACACTACGACTCCAACTAGAATTCTCCATCCGGTTCCACCTATAATACAAACTAGTCAATCACATGATCAACATCTTTAACATACTTCTTAAGAAATGAAACATGGAAAACATCATGGAATTTCACTGTCAGACGACGTACAAGTGAATAGGCTACTAGCCAAATCCTCTCAATAATACTGAAGGGTCCACAAAATCATGGTGCCAATTTGGCACATGATCCAATCCACAATGAGCCCTTCTTTGGTTTGATGCACAAGTACACATGTTCCCCAACCTATAACTCCTTCAACAACCTGTTCCAAACTACATAACACTTCTGCCTATCTTGTGCTACCTTTAGATTCTTCTTTATAACTCACATCTCCTATTCCATCTCCACCAACATGTCTGGTCCAATAAACACCATGTTAACTAATCTCTCTAACTGATGGGAGTATTGCAACTCTACCCATATAATGCCTCAAATGGACTCATGTTCAAAGATTCCTGATGCCCATTTTTGTAAGAGAAATATACCAGTGGAAGATACTCTTCCCACTTTCGTTGCTGATGCATCACATACATCCTCAACATGTCCTCCAATATCCCATTGACCCTCTCATTATGTCCATATGTCTGCTAATGATAAGTTGTACTGAAGGCCAACTCTGTGCCCGAACCTCCAAACAAATCCTTCCAAAACTTTGAAGTGAAATTTTCATCCTTGTCTAACACAATATTCTTTCGAACTCCATGCAACCTCACCACATCAGTAATGAATACTTGTGCTACATTGCTAGTTGAGAATTTAGACTTCACTGGAATGAAGTGCGCAACCTTTGTCAACCTATACACAACAACCATGATAGAATTATGCTGTCTCACTGTCCTCGACAAACCTGTGATAATTCCATGGAAATGATCTGTCATTTCCACTCTAGAATTAGAATCAGTTGTACTAGTCCACCTAGATTCTTACACTCTACCTTCACCTGTTGACAATCAAAACACCTAGCCACAAGCTATGCTACATCCTTCTTCATATTCGGTCAATAATCCGCCAAAGGAACCACCATCAAGAACCTTATCCTATATCTATTTGCTAAACCCAATATTCCATCTTATAATCTTAAGTGGCATTCTCCTGATTATAAAGAAGGTAGCGTATGTTCTCCTCTTACCATCGATAAATATCTTATCTTCAAGAGACAGATTGAGGATTATATATTTAATGGTTTCATTGGGAAACCCTATACTATAATATATCCAACATGTTAGATGTCGAAATCCATGATTGGTAATGAAGCCTAGGGTGGTCTAGTAGAGGAGTTAAATAATGACGATATGCCTATAACTGCAATTCATAATAACATTACTCTTGAGATTGAACAAAGAAAAATGTTGAATATTAATGCTATCCTTAATGACCTCCAACGTGAGAAACTGATCCAAGTTCTTGACAAATACAAACAAACCTTTGCTTGGAACTATGTTGATATGAAAGGCATAGACCCACAACTGTGTACGCACCATATTTACATTGAAAAATATGCCCGAGCAATTAGTTAACCATAAAGGAGACTGAATTCACATCTTAGGGAAATAGTGAAGCAAGAACTACACAAACTACTTGATGTCAACTTTATATACCCTATATATGATAGATAGTGGGTTTCATCATTATTGGTAGTCCCTAAAAGCAATGGAAAATGGAGGATTTGTGTAGATTACAATGAATTAAACAAATCTACACAAAAATATCTTCCCTCTCCCATTTGTAGATCAAGTCCTTGATACACTCACTAGAAGAAAATATTCTTCCTTCTTAGGTGGGTTTAGTGGATATAATCAAATCCAGATTGCTCCTAAGGATCAGGACAAAATTGCATTCACTTGTCCATGGGGAACATATGAATACATAGTTTTACCATTCAGGTTGTGTAATGCATCGACCAATTTTCAAAGGGAAATTTTGAGTATATTATCTAATTTAATAAATGGTGAACTTGAGCTTTATATGGATGATTTTACTGCTTATGGTAACAAATTTGATGAAGCTTTGGACAATTTGGAAAAGTTTCTTGTACAACGTATAACTACTAGAATATGCCTTAGCAATGAAAAATTCCATATACTAATGACAAAAGGTGGAGTCTTGGGACACTTTATTTGTGTTGCAGGTATTCAAGTAGATTTGGCTAAAATCAAGGTAATCCTTAAACTCCTTATTCCTAGAACACCAAAAAAGCTATGTAGTTTACTTTAGATATGTTGGGTACTATTTTCGTTTCATAGCAAATTTTTCAAAAATTGCAGCACCATTGTATGCATGCATTAACTAGGCATGTATAATTCAAATGGACTGATAAGTGTGATATTTCTTTTCAGAGCTAAAGAAATTTGTCTCAACATCACCTGTGTTGAGGGGACCAAACTTGAGTCTAGCATTTGACATATCCTGAGATGCATTTGATACAACGATAGGGGTAGTTCTGGGATAGGTAGAGGGTGAGAAACCTTATGAAATTTATTATATTAGTAAAAACCTAACACCTAAAGAATTAAATTACATCGTGACACAAAAGCAATATTTGGCTATTGTCTATGCTAGAAAAAAATTATGTCATTATATAAAAGGCTACCCAGTTTTCTTAGAAATCAATCATTATTCTAATCGATATTTATCAAGTAAACCTATTACTAGTGGTAGAGTAACTTGTCAGTTACTATATTGTTACATGAATTTGATATCACTATAAAGGACCGATGAGGAAAGGAGAACCATGTTTCAAATTTCTTGTCAAGAATTCCACCTGTAACTAATTCTTCACTAGTTAAAGATTGATTCCTATATGAACATCTGTTATTTCTGACTATTAAAACATCGCGGTACACTCACATTGAAAATTATTAGGAAGATGGAAAATTACCATCATATTTGTCACCCCGGGAAAAGAAACAAATTGTTTAGCATAGTGCTCAATTCTCATCGATACACAGTTACCTCTTCCATATTGGGGCAGATCTCCAAGTCCATAGATGCATTAGAGAGTATGAGATTTATGATATCCTCAATGCCTCCCACAGTGAACCTTGTGGAGGGATTTTTCCAATCATGTAACTGGACAAAAAGTATTGGAGATGGTATACTTTTTTCCCATGATATTTAAATATGCCAAGAAATATGTTCAGAGCTGGGATAGTTGTCAAACAATGGGTCATCCCATTCAGGCTGATGAAATGCCTCTGTAGCCAGAACTTGTATTGGAAACATTCTAGAGATGGGTGATGCACTTTGTAGGTCCCATTCGTCTACCTTTAAACCAAAATTCGTACATCCTAGTCCACACAAACTATGTAAAAAAGTGGGGGGAGACATTAGTAGTTGCAAGAGCCACAAATTAGGTAGTCATCAACTTCATATTTGAATTTTATTTTTTTATATGGCTTACCTTGAGAACTTGTAGCTGATGGAGGATCACAATTTACTACACATCAAATATCTTCCACATTGCAAAAATATCATATCAAGCATAGAATCACTTCCCCTTACCATTCACAAGAAAATGGTCAAGTGGAAAGAACAAATAAATTCTTGGAAGGAATCCTAACCAACAAAATATCCACAAACCATCGAGATTGGGCATCCAAACTTTCTGAAGCCTTGCGGGCTTAGTGAACAACTTAGCATAATACCACTATATTTTCACCTTATCAACTTGTATTTGGTAAGGATCCTATTTTTTTGATCAAATTGGAAGTCAAGACTCTCAAAACTGCTCAGGAAGTTGATCTCAACCTTTTAGAAGCACAAAAGCAGTGCCTCCAACAACTGTGTTAGCCTCCTGCTGCAGCAGGTTACTCATATTTTATGACTGACATTTCTATAGACCAAATATGTCATACTTTGCATGCTACAATGCTCCATATTTGCTAAATAGTGACCAAGCAAAGAAGGATACTCAGAGTTCATCTATCTGCTTTCCAAATTTTGAGAAGTTATTCCAGTTTTGTACAATTTTTACCTAAAGGGAGGTCCAAACATCTTAATCTTGGTCTCACTAGGTCTCAATTTCCTGTTTTAGAATATAGAGGATGAAAATCTGTCCAAATAGCTTAATCTTGGCAGATTCTTAGATAGGTAGAGAATCAAAGGAGCCCAACTGCTTAATCTGGGCCCTTGGAAGAAAAAAGGGTAGTCTGTAGATAGGAAAGTATAAAAAAGAAAAATTGAAATGATGGGTCTGCAAGTCTAAGTGCACCCAAACCAAAAGAAGAAAAAATGTTAGGTAAGTAGGCTGGGTAGGTAGTTTTGAGGTTGCAGAATCTTGATTGTTGATCAGTTCCATGTTTTCAGGGTGTCATCTCTACTCAGGACACAATCACCAGGCAGTTCTATGTGAAAAAACTCACAAACAGGCATAACTAACTCCCTTTCTCCATCTCCCCCAAATCATTAACTAATTTCCCCAAAAGAGGTCAAGATCTGTTTGATACCTCTTAGTTTCATCATTTTCATGTCATTAGCTTGGGTGAAGATCTGCTTCACTCAAAGAAAATCCATACTCTCTCTATAAGGTTCTATCTCCCCTTTTCAAGCCAAAGATTTATGAAACTTAGCGCTTTCTTGTCATCTCCATATTAACTACTGACATTATTATTTAAATCCTTATATTTTCCCTGTCCCCATACTAAAACTATGTAGATAATCCCCTTATGTAAATATCCCCTCCCCCTGGTTGAAATATAACCATAAATACTTCACTTGGAGTTACTAAGTCACCTGGACTTTAGTAAGAACCCTCCCTCTGCAAAAAATTTCCACTCCCAAGTGTATGGACCCCTTCCTAACACTAAGAAAACCCTTCCAATGCTAATAAACCCCCCCGCGCACTCTCCTTTGGAAACTATTAATGCTTATTTAATAAAGTTTTCAATGCGTCAACACCAGTTTAACTCGTTTTCTAAAGTTAAAACCCACAGCGCCGCGGAAAATTAAGCTTTTAACGCGCGCGCACCTTTGCTAAACCACGCGCATCTCCCTTTCCCGTCCACGGTCAGATCGCCGCCCCCAGATCCGACAGTCCTTGATCGCATCGGGTGCTCGATTACGGTGGTATGTTACCGCCCGATGTCCGATGGTTTTCCCGTCGTACACCGGGACAGGTGGCGGCCTCCTATTGCATCGGGCCATCCCTGACAGAAACCACCTCCGTACCAAAGACGGTCCGACGCACAAGGAAAACCGCCCTCCCCTCACATAACAGGCGCGCCACCTCATCCTGCCAAGTCGCCTCCACGTCACCTCGCCCTGCCTGCGCCCGGTCCATGTCACACTGCCACATCACCCCGCCGTACTGCCATGTCACCTTGATGACGTCAGCATGCTGACGTCACATCCGTACCAAAGGACCCCACTGCTGACGTCAGCATGCTGATGTCATCTGCCGTACTGCTGACGTCAGCAGCCAGAAAACCGAAAATTCGCGCAAGAGGAAAATCGTGCTTCGGAGCTTCGGAATGAGAAACGGGAAATAGGCCATTTTGGGGAATCTTTAGGGAATCTTTTGATTCCTTGGCCCGTTTTGCGCCGAAAAGGCCCGAAATTGCCCGATTTTTCCAAATTAAACCGATTTGAAGACAGGAAGAGACCAGAGACAGAGATTAAAGAGTATTAGATCAAATCAACAGGGAGAAATCACGTTAAAGAGTATCAGTAGGCGGTGGAGACCATCAATGTAGCGGCAAAGAGTATCAGCGAAGATCTTAACAGTGGCCCAAAGCAGGAGAAAATTAAATACCTTCTAGCAAAGTCAAAGAAAGAGGGCGAGGCCACTCAAAACTCTCAAATCATGGTTATTGCACATTTAACTCGCACCAGAACAGAACTACAGATCCCAAAGCACAGTTATTTCAGCAGTACTACATCAAGGCTCCAAGGGCCATATTGCACTCCTTTTGATCCAGCTACCTCTGACACAATTTCAATAGATATTTACTTGCACTTAATTTTGGCACAAGTTTAGGTTTACAAAGCTCTTTTGCAGACCTGTTTTAGGTCAATTGTAATAAGTAAGAACGAGATATTTGCACTATAAAGACAACCCTGAACACTGTATTACGGGTTGGTTGGTTGGTTAATTAGTCAGCAAGCTATCTCTAGCTGATTTTGCCCCAGGAGAGACTTGCACTGTAATAGCTGATAAGTTTTTATAATCAAAGACTGCTTATGAGCCTTGGAGAACGGATTTTTCACTGTGTTTACTGGTTGAAGAGTGATTATGGAATTCCCATGTTGTTGCATAACTCAAGAAGTGTTTCTTACCTCTGTTTTCATTCATGAATTACGCTCTTAAACAACAGAAAGAAATATTAGCTTATAATTTGTTTAAATACACTCTATGCTCAATATCTGTTGTTTCTTTATGTTTTCTTCTGTTTAAGCATAAATATGAATTCCACATGGCTCATGTTTTCCTTAATCCAAGACAGTTATCCAGGGATTCTTCATTGCCCCTGGATATAGATCATCTTTCCCTCTATTAAGTTAAATGAGAGATTCTTAAGTGCCTCTCATTTCTTACATATCATTCACCCTTTTAGTCTGAAGATTGTGTTATGAGCAGCTATACTGCTTCATTATTTCTCTTATGACCAGAGAGACGCACTGATAATTCTAACCCATGAATCCATGCCCAATGGTTTGAAACTTATCATTTCATAAATTGCCTCTCTGCCTGAAAGCATTTTCCTTCCATCCAAACACAAACAAAAACCCCAGAGCCAAAAGCTAGCCTAAAATCATCAACAAAGTTGAATCATCAAGAGAGAGCCCTCTCTGATTGCAGGTGGGATAGAACCTGCAATCCAAAGATTGGTTTGTGGTTACCTCGCCTGTATCCCTACAGGAGCCTAGGGACAACCTGAGTGATAACAGAACCTTTGGAGCTTGCAATGATGAACATATTTAGCCCTTCCACTGTCAATCATGAAAGATGAAACCTTTTGGTATAGGAACCTAACAGTGGCTCCACTTGGGGATGGCTTTTCCTGGAGGAAAGCCAAGAACAGCAGGTCAGATGGTATTATTTTCCTTTTCTTACTGCAGTGAATCCTCTCTAGTATTGACACCTTTGATCTGAATATAATGAGCTGATATGCAGTGCCTCATGACCTCATTAGTACAAGAATTACCACTTTGTGTCTTACTGACCTGTATCAATGCTTATCATTGGTTCTCTGTTCTGTAGACCTTCCTCAAATTTATTTATGGGGCTTTTCAAGCATCTATGTCAATCTTGATATGGTTTTGCTGATCTCCAAATCTGTTGTGGATGTTCTTTTATCTATCTACTGTGAAAAGAAAAAATGTTGAAAATATACATTTATGTACAACATGTGACTGTGCTATGCTCATGGATCATAGTAGTGCTTGAGAATTCTCCCATTCACTGGGCCTTCATCATTATTTGACTCATCCAGACTCTTTAGGAAAAAGGTGTTATTGCCTTGCACAACTTGAATTACAAATGGTCCTTTCCACAGAAAGTCAAATTTGCCATGCTTTCCTTTGTCTTCCCTCCTAGAGTCCCATTTCAAAACTTTGTTCCCTATGAAAAAGTCTTCAGCTTTTGTTCTTTTGTCAAACACTTTTTTCAGCTTCTCTTGTAGAACTTGGGTTCTCTGATACACTTCTTCCCTTGTTTGTTGTAAGCGAATTGTTTGATTAATCCTCCTCTGGATATCATTGGGTTCATCTTGTATTTCCTGCAGCAATTTGATCACAGGGATCCCAAGAGATGATGGGAATACAGCTTCTAGGCCATACACCAACTCATATGGGCTAGTACCAATAGATCTTTTAGTGGTCAACCTATCTGCCCATAATGCATTTACTAGCTTCTTATGCCAATTCTTTTTGTTCTCCTCCAAGACCTTTTTGATGATATTGATAAGGCTTTTATTGGGGGACTCAGTAGGCCATTTCCTTGAGGGTAATAAGTTGTTGAATGACCTAGGGTGATATGAATATTGTGACAGAAGCTGATCATTCTCTTTGGATTTAAAGGCAGCTGCATTATGTTGATGATTTTCTCTGGGCAGCAAATCTGACAAGATATGGTTTCTAGGAATTGTATGATAATTGAGTCATTTGCTTGTCTACAAGGTATGGCCTCTATCCATTTGGTGAAGTAATCAGTAGCTGTCAAGATCCATCTATGCTAGCCTGAGGATGAAGGGTGAATTTCCCCAATGAAGTCTAAGCCCTATTGTTGAAATGGTTTTTTAGTTGAAATGGGCTTGAGGGGTAAGGGAAGCAACTTTTTCTTCCCTTCAAAGATTTGACGTTTATGGCATGACATTACAAACTTTTTTGAATCAGTAAATAGGGAGGGCCAATAAAATCCAGCCCTCGGGATTTTACTAGCTGTGGATTTCCAATATAAGTTCCCTCCACAATCTCCTACATGAAATTCTCTAAGGACCTTATCAGCTTCATCTGAGGTTAGGCAGTTAAGCAGGACACCTTCATGATTTTTCCAAAATAAAACATTGTCTATTATACAAAATTTTGAAGCTTTCAATTTTAGAAATCTCTTTTTGGTTCTGGATAACCTTGGAGGAGCTTGCAGGTTTAATAATACAAAACATATGTCATCATACCAAGGTGATTGTAAAAAGGCTTGATTGATCTGTGGAGTCGCCATCTCCT
>APFE030475601.1:0-17579 GCA_000404065.3 Pinus taeda | reverse complement strand
TAGAGTGTTTAAGCTTTATAAAATGATTGGGTTTTAGGGTTAGGGTTTTGTGGTTTAGGGTTTAGGGTTTAGGGTTTAAGGTTTAGATTTTAAGGTTTATAACACTTTGGTAAATGATTTTAATAAATAGTTAAATAAAATTTACAAAACTCTTTTTAGAATGTTATAAAATGATTAAGGTATAGGGTTTAGGGTTTCGGGCTTAGGGTTTTGGGCTTAGGGTTTAGGGTTTAGGGTTTACTGTTTATAACACATTACTAAATTCTTTTAATAAACAATTAAAATAGAAGTTACAAAACCATTTTTAAAATGCTTTAAAATGTTGAAGGTTTAGGGATTTGTTTTAGGGTTTAGGGTTTAGAGTTTAGGGTTTAGGTATTATAACACTTTAGTAAATTCTTTTAATAAACATTTAAATAAAAGTTACAAAACACTTTTTAAAATGTTATAAATTACTTAGGGTTTATGGTTTATAGTTCAGGGTTTAGGGTTAGGGGTTTATGGTTTAGATTTTAGGGTTTAGGGTTTAAAATTTAGTGTTTAGGATTTAGGGTTTGGGGTTTAGGGTCTAGTGTTTAGGGTTAAGCATTTGTAGTTTAGGCTTTAGGGATTAGGGTTTACGGTTTAAGATTTGTAAGAGTTCACAAAATTCTTAGGGTTTAAGTTTTAATATTTTCAGTTTATGGTTTCAGGTTTCACATTTAGGGTTCATGGTTTCAAGTTTATAACACCTTAGCAATCGTTTTAATAAACACTTAAATAAAAGTTACAAACCACATTTTAAAATTTTATAAAATGCATGGGTTTAGGGTTTAGGATTTGGGGTTTAGGGTTTATGGTTTAGGGTTTGTGATTTAGGGTTCAGGGTTTAGGGTTTAGGGTTTAGGGTGTATATATGAACCACCCCACCTTAGGGGAATATCCGCTGCTACATGGTACACATAATGTATTCATCCCACTGAGCCTCAAGGAGTTATGAAGAAAAATAAATAAAAGGAAACATGTTTATGAAGAAGAGTGGAAAAGAAAAGGTCGGAGTATCTCATGTGTCACAATTTTCTACCTCTTACACTCACATACCCAAGTGCGGTCTTCTATTATTATAAATTCTCATAAATTCTTAGGGTTTATGGTTTATGGATTAGGGTTTGGGGTTTAAGGTTTAGTATTTAGGGTTTATAGTTTAGGGTTTAGTTTTTATGGTTTAGGGTTTATAACACCTTAGTAAATTATTTTGGTAAAAACTTAATTAAAAGTCACA
Organism: Pinus taeda; assembly: GCA_000404065.3. Lineage (NCBI taxonomy): Eukaryota > Viridiplantae > Streptophyta > Pinopsida > Pinales > Pinaceae > Pinus > Pinus taeda. The sequence goes on along the minus strand of APFE030475601.1, from coordinate 16,318 downwards.
AAACTCTTTTTATAATGCTATAAAATGCTCAGGGTTTAGGTTTTTTAAGACATTAGTAAATTCTTATAATAAATACTGAAAAAAAAAGTTACAAAAAACTCTTTAAAATGTTATAATTTTTTTAGGGTTTAGGGTTTAGGGTTAAGAGTCTAATGTTTATAAGAATTTAGTAAATCCTCATAATAAACACTTCAATAAAAGTTATATTCTGTTTTAAGATGTTATAAAATGTTGACAGTTTATGGTTTAGGGTTTATGGTTTGGGGTTGGGTGTTTAGAGTTTAGGGTTGAGGGTTTATAACACTTTAGTCAATGATTTTAATAAACACTTAAACATACATTACAATATGTTTTCTAAAGTGCTATAAGATTATTAGAGTTTAGTGTTTAGGGTTTAGGGTTTAGAGTTTACGGTTTAGGGTTTAGGGTTTGTGGTTTATAGTTTAGGGTTGAGGGTTTATAACACTTTAGTAAATTATTTTAATAAACACTTAAATAAAAATAACAAAATGCTTTTTAAAATGTTATAAAATGCTTAGGGTTTAATGTTTACAACTTGGGGTTTAGTGTTTAGGGTTTAGGATTTAGGGTTTAGGGCTTCGGGTTTAGAGGTTAGGGTTTAGGGTTTATAATACGTTAGTAAAGGCTTTTAATAAACACTTAAATAAAAGTTTCAAAATAATTTTTTAAATGTTATAAAATGATTAGGGTTTACAGTTTACGGTTTACGGTTTAAGGTTTTGGGTTTTGGTTTTAGGTTTAGCGTTTAGTGTATAGGGTCTACAAGATTTTGGTAAATTATTTTAATAAACACTTAGATAAAATTTACAAAACAATTTCTAAAATGTTAGGAAATGGTTAGGGTTTACTATTTACGGTTTAGGGTTTGGGGTTTAGGGTTTATGGTTTAGGTTTTGGGGTTTAGGGGTTATGTTTTTGTGTTTAGGGCTTAGGGTTTTGTGCTTATGATTTAGGGTTTATAAAACTTTGGTAAATTATTTTAATAAACACTTAAATAAAAGTTACAAAATTCTTCTTAAACTGTTATAAAATTCTTAGGGTTTATGGTTTAGTGTTTAGGGCTTCGGGTTTACAGTTTAGTTTATAGGGTTTAGGGTTTATAACACTTTATTAAGATATTTTAATAAACACTCGAAAAAGGTTACAAAACACTTTTAAAAATGTTATTAAATGATTAGGTTTCAGGTTTTAGGGTTTATGGTTTATAACACTTTACTAAATTCTTTTAATAAACACTTAAATAAAAGTTAGAAAACCATTTTTCAAATGCTCTAAATTGTTGAAGGTTTAGAGTTTGGTTTTAGGGTTTAGGGATTATTAGACTTTAGTAAATGATTTTAATAAACATTTAAATAGAAGTTACAAAACACTTTTTAAAATGTTATAAAATACTTAGGGTTTATGGTTTACAGTTTACGGTTTAGGGTTAGGGGTTTATGGTTTAAACTTTAGGGTTTAGTGTTTATAGCACTTTATGAAATGTTTTTAGTAAAAACTAAAATAAAATTTATAAAATGTTTTTAAAATTGTTATAAAATGCTTAGGTTTAGGTTTTAGAAGTTAGGGTTTAGGATTTAGGGTTTGGGGTTTAGGTTCTACGGTTTAGGATTAAGCGTTTGCAATTTAGGCTTTCAGGATTAGGGTTTATGGTTTAGGATTTATAACACTTTACAAAATTCTTAGGCTTTAAGTTTTAATATTTTCAGTTTAGGGTTTAGGGTTTCGGGTTTACAGCTCATGGTTTAGGGTTTATAACACCTTAGTAATTGTTTTAATAAACACTTACATTAAAGTTACAAAACACTTTTTAAAATGTTATAAAATGCTTAGGCTTTAGGGTTTAGCATTTGGGGTTTAGAGTTTATGGTTTAGGGTTTTGGGTTTAGGGTTAAGAATTTAGGGTTTAGGATTTAGGGTTTAGGGTGTAGGGATGAACCACCCCACCTTAAGGGGGTATCCACTACTACATAGTACACATAATGCATACATCCCATTGAGCCTCAAGGAGGTGTGAAGAAAAATAAATAAAAGGAAATAGGTGTTTTAAGAAGAGTAGAAAAACAAAGGTCGGTGTACATGTATCACAATTTTCTCTCTCACACACTTAGAAAGCCATGTACGGTCTTCCGTTATTATAGATTCCCATAAAATTCGTAGGGTTTATGGTTTAGGGATTAGGGTTTGGGGTTTAGGGTTTATAACATTTTAGTAAATTATTTTAATAAGCACTTAAATAAAACGTACAAATAGTTTTGTAAAATGTTATAAAATTCTTAGGCTTTAGCATTTAGGGTTTAGAGTTTTTCGGTTTATGGTTTATGAAATGTTATAAAAGGCTTAGGATTTAGCATTTAGGGTTTAGGTTTTTCGGTTTAGGGTTTATAGTTCATTGTTTAGCTTTTATGGTTTACGTTTTAGAAAACCTTAGTAAATTATTTTGATAATAACTTAAGTAAAAGTCACAAAACTCTTTTTATAATGTTACAAAATGCTTAGGGTTTAGGTTTTATAAGACTTCCGTAAATTCTTATAATAAACACTTAAATAAGAGTTAAAAAGCACTTTTGAAAATGTTATAAATTGCTTAAGGTTTAGGGTTAGGAGTCTAAGGTTTATAAGACTTTAGTAAATCCTTTTAATAAACACTTAAATAAATGTTAGAAATTGTTTTAAGATGTTAAAAAATGATTGGGTTTGAAGGTATAGGGTTTATGGTTTGGGGTTTGGTGTTTAGATTTTAGGGTTTATGGTTTATAAAATTTTAGAAAATGATTTTAATAAAAACTTAAATATAAGTTACAATATGTTTTCTAAATTGTTATAAAATTATTAGAGTTTAGCATTTAGGGTTTTGGGGTTTAGGGTTTAGGGTTTAGAGTTTATGATTTAGGGTTTTAGGTTAAGAGTTTATGATTTATGGTTTAAGGTTTGTGGTTTATATTTTAGGTTTGAGAGTTTATAAAAATGGTAAATTCTTTTAATAAACACTTAAATAAAAATTACAAAATGATTTTTTAAATGCTATAAAATGCTTAGGGTTTAATGTTCACGATTTGGGGTTTAGGGTTTAAGGTTTAGGGTTTAGGGTTTATGATTTAGGGTTTAGGGTTTGGGGTTTAGAGGTTAGGGTTTATGGTTTATACGACATTAGTAAAGGATTTTAATAAACACCTAAATAAAAGTTTCAAAATACTTTTTAGAATGTTATAAAATGATTAGGGTTTAGGGTTGACGATTTACGATTTAAGGTTTGGGGTTTTGGGTTTAGGTTCAGGGTTTAGTGTGTAGGGGATACAACATTTTGGTAAATGTTTTCAACAAACACTTAAATAAAAGTTACAAAAAAAATTTTTAAATGTTATAAAATGGTTAGGGTTTACAGTTTAGGGTTTAGGGTTTGGGGTTTGGATTTTAGGGTTTACGGTTTAGGTTTTGGGGTTTAGTGTTTATGTTTTTGTGTTTACGGTTTATGGATTTGTGTTTACGATCTAGGGTTTATAACACTTTAGTAAATTCATTTAATAAACACTTAAATAAAAGTTACAAAATTCTTCTTAAACAATTATAAAATTCTTAGGGTTTATGGTTTAGGGTTTAGGGCTTGATGTTTAGGGTTTAGGGTTTAGGTTTTGGGATTAGGTTTTAAGATGTATGGTTTAAGGTTTATAACAATTTCATAAATTCTTTTAATAAGGACTTAAATAAAATTTACAAAAAGATTTTAAAAATGTTATAAAATGGTTACCATTTAGGGTTTAGTTTATAGGGTTTAGGGTTTAGGGTTTATTTTTTAGGGTTTAGAGTTTAGGGTTTAGGGTTTGGTGTTTGGGGTTTGGGGTTTACGGTACACAAAACTTTATCAAGTGCTTTTAATAAATAATTAAAAATGAATACAAAACACTTTTTAAAATGTTATTAAACGATTAGGGTTAGGGTTTAGGGTTTGGGGTTTAGGGTTTAGGTTTTATAACACCTTAGTAAATTATTTTAATAAACACTTAAATAAAGGTTACAATTCTTTTTAATAGATCACAAAACGCTTCTTAAAATGTTATAAAATTCTTAGGGTTTAGGATTTAGGGTTATAACACTTTATTAAATGATTTTAATAAACAATTGAATAAAAGTTACAAAACAATCTTTAAGATGTTATAAAATGCTTACGATTTAGGGTTTAGGCTTTACAATTTAGGGTTTTCGGTTTCAGGTTTAGAGTTTAGGGTTTGAGGTTTATTGTTTATGGTTCAGCGTTTTGTCTTTATGGTTTAGAGTTAAGGGTTTCATGTTTATTGTTTAGGGTTTAGGGTTTTGAATTTAGGGTTTATAACACTGTCATAAAATCTTTTAATAAACACTTAAATAAAATTTATAAAATACTTCTTAAAATGTTATAAAACGCTTAGCATTTATGTTTTTTGGTTTAGGCTTTCAGGTTTAGGGTTTAGGGTTTAAGGTAGAGTATTTAAGCTTTATAAAATGCTTGGGTTTTTTAGGGTTTATGGTTTTGTCACTAAGGTTTTAGGGTTTAGGGCATAAGGTTTAGTTCTTATGATTTATAACACTTTATTAAATGCTTTTAATAAACAGCTAAATAAAAGTTACAAAACACTTTTTAAAGTGTTATAAAATGATTAAGGTATAGGGTTTAGCGTTCAGAATTTAGGGTTTAGGATTTAGGGTTTGGGGTTTAGGGTCTAGGGTTTAGGGTTAAGCATTTACGGTTTAGGCTTTAGGGATTAGGGTTTACAGTTTAGGATTTATAACACTTTACAAAATTCTTAGTGTTTAAGTTTTAAGATTTTCAGTTTAAGGTTTATTCTTTCAGGTTTTAATAAACAATTACATAAAAGTTACAAAACACTTTTTAAAATGTTATAAAATGCTCGGGGTTGAAGGTTAATGTTTTAGGGTTTTGGTTTTAGGGTTTAGGGTGTAGGGATCAACCACCGCATGTTGAGTGGATATCCGTTGCTACATAATACACATAATAGATTCATCCCATTGGGCCTCAAGGATTTATGAAGAAAAATAAATAAAAGGAAACAGGTTTATGAAGAAGAGTGGAAAAACAATGGTCGGGGTATCTCATGTATCACAATTTTCACCCTCCTACATTCACATACCCAAGTGCGATCTTCTGTTATTATAGATTCTCATAAAATTCTTAGGGTTTTTGTTTTAGGGATCAAGGTTTGGGATTTAGGGTTTAGGATTTAGGGTTTATAACATTTTTCTAAATTATTTTAATAAGCACATAAGTAAAAGTTACAAATATTTTTTAAAATGTTATAAAATTTTTAGGCTTTAGCTTTTAGGGTTTAGAGTTTCTACCACTTTAGTAAATGTTTCTAGAATAAACTTAAATAAAAGTTATAAAAAACTCTTTAAAATGCTATAAACTAGTTAGCGTTTAGGTTTTAGGGATTAGGGTTTCAAGTTTATAACACTTTAGTAAATTCTTTTAATAAACACGTAAAAAAAGTTACAAAACACTTTTTAAAATGTTATGAAATGCCCAGGGTTTACGTTTTAGGGTATAAGGTATATGGTTTCGGGTATTGGGTTTAAGGTTTATGGTTTATGGTTTACAGTTTATAACACTTTAGTAAATTGTTTTAATAAACACTTAAATAAATGTTACAAAACGCTTTATGAAATGTTATAAAAGGCTTAGAGTTTAGCATTTAGGGTTTATGTTTATTAGTTCAGGGTTTATAGCTTAGGGTTTAGTTTTTATGGTTTAGGGTTATAACACCTTAGTAGATTATTTTCACAAAAAATTAAGTATAAGTCACAAAAATCTTTTTAGAATGCTATAAAATGATTACGGTTTAGGTTTCAGTAAATTCTTATAATAAACACTTAAATAAAAGTTAAAAACATTTTTTAAAATGTTATCAATTGCTAAGGGTTTAGGGTTAAGAGTCTAAGGTTTATAAGAATTTAGTAAATCCTCTTAATAAACACTTAAATAAATGTTAGGAATTGTTTTAAGATGTTATAAAATTCATAGGGTTTATTGTTTAGGGTTTATGGTTTGGGGTTTTGTGTTTAGTGTTTAGGGTTTAGTGTTTATAACACTTTAGTAAATGATTTTAATAAACACTTAAATATAAGCTATAATATGTTTTCTAAAGTGTTAGAAAATTACTAGAGTTTAGCATTTAGGGTTTACGGTTTAGAGTTTAGGGTTTAGGATTTAGGGTTTCAGGTTTGGAGTTTATGGTTTAGGGTTTAGGGCTTGTGGTCTACAGTTTAGGGTTGAGGGTTTCTAACACTTCAGTAAATTATTTTAATAAACTCTTAAATAAAAATTACGGAACACTTTTGAAAATGTTATAAAATGCTTAGGTTTAATGTTTGCAATTTGAGGTTTAAGGTTTAAGGTTTAGGGTTTAGGGTTTATGATTTAGGTTTTAGGTTTTGTAGTTTAGAAGTTCGGGTTTAGGGTTTATAAGGCATTAGTAAAGGATTCTAATAAAAACATAAATATAAGTTTCAAAGTACTTTTTAAAATGTTATAAAATGATTAGGATATAGGGTTTACGGTTTACGGTTTAAGGTTTGGGGTTTAAGTTTAGGGTTTATTGTATAGGGTCTACAACATTCTGGTAAATTATTGTAATAAACACTTAAATAAAGGTTACAAAACATTTTTGAAAATGTTATAAAATGATTAGGGTTTTTGATTTACAGTTTCATAAAAGTTTCTGCCAATATGACTGTGGAAAACTGTTCAAACCAAATGTCAGGTAGAGTTGACATCCAAATACCAAGTTACAACCTTATCTATTTCCATGTCAACAATTGTTATTTACCAAGAAATATGAAGCCAAACTTGATCAAGTCATCCTGATGATCATAATATAAATCATTTTTGTCACTAGATGAAAATGCATACACCAGGGATAAGTCATATAAGTTTCATCCATTCATTGTGAGATAACTGCATAGTGAACTAAAATTGTTTAGACTTCAATTAATATGCTAAATGCCAAAGGTTCTAATCCATAATCATTTATGAATGTGGGGGATCACTTATCCCACCAAGTCAAATAAGTCATACCAGCATATCAAGGAAAATTCCCACTATCAAGTAGCAAATCTAATCAAAACCCTGATTTGTTATCACTATGGATTCAAGCATTCCATAAGTCAAAACATATTTATAAACTATCAAGCATTATGTCAAAATTCTAAGGCAACATCAATTATCTACGCCAATATTTCTCATCATCTATTTTGAGTCAAGCCAATAAGCCAAATCTTGTCAAACCCTTGCAGCTGTTATCAAATATTGTCATGTACTAGCTCAAATGACTAGGTCAAGGAAAACAACATAATGATATGCATATTTTAGTATCCTGCAAACATAATATTAGCCATGAAATTCCATTTTATATTATAATTCAAACTTTATATAGATCCTAAAACTTCCCTGCTTATGAAAATTTTCATTATTTACTCCACGTATGTAGGTCTCTCATACTCCTGGTGCACTCCTAGTCTCATAGGATTTTAGTTTTATATGCTCAATTACACGCATAGGCCTTCTTCCATGTAGTTGAGAGGATTATAACTCCACCCTTAATCCTTTATCCCAACAATTGAGACTTAAACTAGGAGACACCTTCTCTTCTCATATCATAACTTGCCAAAACTTCTTTAGCAATATTAGATGGTTATTCATGACCATAATTAATTCCTTCAACAATCATGTGTCTTCTATTCATTTTCTGCAATTAATAATAGATGTACAGATCTCATGGAGAGTTTCTCCCTCTGAATGAGAAGCCACTTTAGTCATAATCATTCAAGACATCAGCTTGTCTATCATAATGTTGTCCGACATCAATAAAATTTTCAAATCATGAAGTCAAACTATATCAAGTTTTTTAAAAAATTATGCATCATATTCATAGCATATCAACATTAGCTACTTCATCATCATATATGAATATGACATGAAACATTCATCAGAAGTTAGTGGAAAATAATTAGAATAGCTAATAGGAGTATACTTCAATGATCATAACCATAACATCACTTCTTTATCACATTATCCAACCATCAAGACAGGGAATCCAAATTTACCACATTTTCGAATTTACTAAGCTTATCAAAACCTAACAAGAAGGTCCTCAATATCAATCTTACTATTACACTTTTAACATCAAGGTTACCATGCTTATTACAAGCGTTAACAATAGTATCATGTCATCATATACTTAAATCAATGCATATAGGAAGCTTCATAAAATCAAGAAATCCACCATGTCTAAAATATAAGATCCTTTCTAAATATCAAGTGTACCAATATATCACACGTACTAGAGATCATACTTACATTTCATATGCATCCATGAGTTATTTATGAAGGTGATGTTATTGCCATACCCTAAACCTCAACTTGCCTTGCAATATTGCAGCTAAATCATGACATTGAAACAATATACCATATATACTTTGTAGTATTCATATACCTCTGTAGTTTGTATCTCTTATTTGTTATTAATAGTGGGAGCACTTTTTCAACTTTTCACCAGGTTCCTATTTCCTTTTCTGGTACTAGCTTTCCTCTTTTTGCACTAACTTTCTTTTGCTTCACTTTAGATGATCCTCGAGAAAGATTTTCTTATCACATCTCATTTATAGATTAGAAGAATTAGATACTCAAATATTCATTCAAACCAATAATCAAATCAATAAATATAAACAAGAATACTATGACAAAGAATTAACATAAATCTAAAAGGTACTTAGCTTTTAAGGAGAAGTGGTCATATCCCTCTTGAACCAGCATTCAAGAGTCATTACTATCTATTATCCATGTAACAATGATGCCTTCAATGATTCCATTGACCTCACATCAACCATGCCTTATTGAGGTTATCCTATCTAGGGCTATGCTTAAATATGTCACAAGTGTTAGCACAACTTCTCATTGATCATGTTAGGGTTTCAAAACAACAAAACGCAAGCCTTTATCTTATGCTAGGGTTTCTTCCAAACCCTAACCATATGATATCCATCAAACCATAATTACAAAATTGCCTATGGTTTCCTTCAAACCCTAGTATTATTTTACGTCTCCTCCCTCTTCTCTTCCTCTCATTAATGGTGTATTAGCAAGAGTGATCTCAATGACTTTTGTTTAATCTAGCTCTAAAACAATGTTAATTTTTCTTAGGGCTATATTTTTATTTTTCTTTAGATTATTTCATTTCTTCATTTACATGTTAATTTTACCCCACAACATCATAAAATTATTCAAAAACATATGTAATTATATAGAAACAACAGTATCATCGTCAATGCATCAAAACATAAAGGAACAATATAAGAAAATAATTCACATCTAGAAACACAGGAATGGTCGGAGTTTAGGGAAAACCCCACAAGGGGGGAAAGTTCCAAACTTCTCTTCTTATTAGGTTTTCATTCTATGTTTTAGCAAAGAGAGAGTTTATTGATTCATATCTTCAACCACAAAACTATCGAGAAAATTAAACTAAACAACATCCAAGAGATGAACCCAATAATGCTAATAATCAAAACCATGATTCAAAAGCTTGTGGTCAACTATCATCAGTTGTTAGAATTTTCAGTTAATTGCAGTCAATTGTCAAAATAAAACTCTAAGTTCCAACCACATGAAGAGAGAGATGTGTGTGTGGTTGAAACCCTCCAACTACACTCTTGAGCCTACGTGCTTGCAATTACGACCAAAAATACAATGTAGCATCCTTGCGGATGAGAAAGAAAAATTATAATCAAATGTGCAATCTTCAGACCCTGTAGTTTCAGACCTGTACAAACTAATCTCCGTGAATTACTTTAGACTTGTGCAAGCCAAACCAAAGAAAGAAGAATGATTTATTATCTCTTAATGAGGGTAATTTGACTTGTATTTAAGCCATGCAAGGGTGTCCAATTTCCTTTTGGGTCAACGTGACCTTTTTGTGCACATGGGGGTTTCCATATAAAAATATATTTTTCCACAAACAAATTAAATTCTTCCAAGGGATAGTAGGGGTCTTCCTTGATGAGGAAGATTATCGAAAAGAGGGAATTTGTCCCTAATATAACAAAATTAACATATAAGGGAAAATTGGAGAAAGAGAAAGAGAGGAAACAAAGGAAGAGAGATAGAGAGCGGGAGAGGATAGAGAGGGAGAGAAGGGAAATAGAGAGAGTGGGAGGGAGACATGGAGACAAAGGTGGGAGAGAGAGAAGGAGATATGGAGTGACATAGTGACATAGTTGGAGGGTAGAGAGAGAGATACAGAAATTGACAGGAGAGATAGAGGCGGGCCAGAGAGAAAGGGAGAGAGAGGAAGGAAAAATAAGAGAACTTGAGAAATAAAACGAGAGAGGAAGGGAGAGAGAGATAGAGTTGGAAGAGGAGAGAGAGAGAGTGGGAAAGAAATACATAAAGAGAGAATGGTGGAGACAGGGAGTGAGGGAGAGAGTAAAGCGGGAAGGAAGAGAGAAGGAGAGAAGGAGAGAGAGAAATGTAGAGATTGATCCAACCCAGATATGGTATGTGTGTATAAAAACTATCCTAGATCCATCTTAACCCCAAATTTATCGAGTTTTGTGAGGGATCAAATCTCTTGAGGTGAAAACCTCTTTTTTGAGTGCAAAACTTGAAGAAATGTATGCACCTCAAAAGATTCGATTCCTCTCCTGACTTGATAAATCTCTGGATAAGATTAATCTAGATTGGTGTAAGTTAATATATATATATATATATATATATATATATATATATATATATATATATAATATATATTCATATATTAAGAGATAATATTAAATTTTAATTGATATTAAATTAATGAGATATATATGATAAGTTTGAAAGCTTATATGTTAAAATTGATTAGTAGATATTAATTTTATGAAATAGTATATTGATGAGTGATTGTTTTATTGTTAAATGAATATATAAAGTAAAACTATGTATATCATATATAATTGTATTTTTAAAAGGAAAAATAAATTAAGAAATTTATTTAAAATAAAATTAATTTATGATAATTTGTTTATTATTTTTAAATTTAATATTAATTATTATTGTTACAATATAGTGAATATGGATTAATGTCTAGCGTGTTTGGGACAGGACCCTTATGCTTAACCTATAAGGCATGAATTGTTTTTTCTTAGGAATTAAAATTATATTAAAGAAAGTTTTCAGATATAAATAAAAACATGTAGCAAGTTGGAATTGATACTTGCATCTTAATTTTAAATGAAAGAGTTAAATTTAAATAAATTTATATATTTTATTTTATTCATTCATAAATATATATATATTATATATATATATATATATATATATATATATATATATATTATAAGTAATTATAATTAATTTTGTAATAATAATGTCATATATAAAAAAAATTATTTATATAATAAATAAATATTTTTTTATTTTCTCTTTTACTACTAAAAGGAATCACTCATCTGATCTTAATCATTGAATCCACTTACTCACTTTCTTTATCTAATCTGTATCCATATCCATATCCATATGTAAAATTTTGACATCAACATGTTATGTTTAAAAAATATATAGGTAGATTTGTTATTATTATTGTCGAAGCTTACAGTAGGTGATGTGATCGACACGCAACAATATGTTTAAGATCCTTAATTCGTAGCTCTCGTTGATATATAAAGATTTAAATAATAAATGATAAAATGTAGCTCTCGTTCATAAATGCGATTTGTTTTGGATTTATTCTTTACATAGAAATATGGATATCGTGAACTTACGAATGGTACCATAATGCCCGACAAAAGCAGGAATGCGTGGCTACATCAGTGTCACCGTGACTACCTTTCACTTCAACAAACACCACGATTTGGATTTTGCATCATCAATATGAGGTCATTTCTCATTGTAATTCTATAAGTATTATATTGGTTTATATGTGGAGCATATGACTATGATTTCCTTGGTATTTTTGTTTCTATTATACTGGTTATGTATATGTTTTATGATAGTGGCTATGTATGGCCCTCATCATGTTTTTACTTGTAAATGAATGAACAATGTATCTATGACCTAATAGATGATAAGGTAGCAAATGATATAAGGGAACAATTCTTCATAGGGATTCTCACATAAGTATGAGACCCCTATTCTTAATATGTTGTTTACACCTATATATTACTTATTTGTGATATGTTTAACGAAATGTTTGTCATGACTAATAGGGGTTTGGTTAATGGCTTGTTCAAGTATTTTCATTTTCATCATCATTTCCTTTCCATCTTTCTATTATAAAGGTTTCATTGAATTTTGGGCAGTGACCCTGGGCTATGAGCCTAAAAAAGTGGCTCAAATCCGAGGGATGCTCGCACAACACTGAGAAAAATGCTCCTTGGACGCTGGTAGGCCTTATCATGAGAGCATTGAGAGCCTCTTGGACACTGTCAGAGCCATATCATAGTAGCGTCCAAAGGTCAAGTGGTCAAAAAGCTTAGTGCGACGTAGGGGATAGCTACTTGAGTGGTTGGGATGGTTCTTGGGAGTCCTATAGCTGATGTGGAGGGTTTATATGTTGTGTTTCCATCGATTCCACTTTCTTAAGGTTACATAGGAGGTTGAATCCAATCATAGTAGCCTTTCATCACATGTTTACCCCAGTTGGGTGATTACATAGGTAGATGTGGGAGGGGGGCATTACAGAGTGGTATCAGAACACGTTTCACCAGTCAAACTAGATGGGTTGTGTGTTGGTCATGCATTCATGTCGGTTGCAAGTATGTTAATCATCATTGTGTTCTATGCAGTTGTTGCATTTACATGGTGTTAATCATGGTTGTAGTGATGTCTCCATGTGAAGGTTGATGGTGTTGTTGTGGGATGTGTCGTCATGAGTGCATGATTGTATATGAATTTGTTATACATGCATTGTCATGGTTATGGTTATGCATGTATGGTACATCAAACCTGCATTGTGAGGTCATTGTATGTAATTAGGTCACCATGATGTTATTGGTATGGTATGATGCTAATGAGTTGGTTTATATAAAGAAGGAGGTGCAGATAATCAAAGTGAAGCTGCAACATTGGACCTCGAGGAAAAAGCATGTCGTCATATAGGTTTGTATGTTGGGCATGAAGGTATGTAAGTTAAGGATTGTTATAAGCATTATGGTTATGTGTAAGCCTTTTATTTTATTGTTGTTATGGTTACATACATGATAGATGCTAGCTGATTAGTGTAGTCATATGCACGTGTCGGATATTCATAAATGATAGTAACATGTGGTTGAATGCATTGTTATTGTTGTTTTATGTTAGATAACTTGATGATTATGTTACATGTTGTCAATGAATAGATTGTAGGTTAACTTGTCATTGTTATATGTTAGTTAACTTAATGATTGGGGTTATTTAATTTAAGATCTTGATGTTATATATATCGTGTTAACCTGGATTGGCCTATGCAAATTGTTATGGTTACGATATTCAGGTATGAGCCGAAATATTTGTGATATGGTATTCTACAACTCTGGATTTACTTTGCAGATGTGATTGTTATGCATGAATGAAAATTGTTTATGGGTTTATGATGTGAACATGTTAGCTAGTTACTATTATGGATATCATGACCTTATTTATGGTTGAGATGATATGTTGTGAAGTTATATCATGCTAGTATAGCTTGATTGTGTAGAAAACATAGCCTCCCTTGATATACATTAAGGTATGGTTTTTCTTATGTCGTATATTTGGTGCTTAATTATTTGATTATGTCATATAGTTGATTAATTTAACATGGTATGTTTGCAAGTTGGTTGGATTTTTAATGAATTGCAAAATATGAGTATATGATGAAATGATCTTGTTTTAAGATGATTGTACTAACACATATGTGTTGAGACAACTGGTATGTACTTGAGTGTAATAGGTGACAATTGTGGCATTATGTCTGATGACTATGAGTTGACTATGGATTATGACATGGTCATTAGAATTGGCAAAGGTTTTCAAATTGATAGATATGTTTTCTTTATATTTGGAACATTTGGCTGACATGTGTGACCAGTTGCAGGAAAAAAATCTTGGTATTAGCTTGAGAAGGTGATAGTTGATGTGTTTTTATAACTAATAGTTGGGTGATGTGATAGTGCATAGTATGACTCAATTGTAACAAATTGAAAATGTAAAAGAAGGGAATTGGGAAAGAACTCATTTTGCTATGCTTGGAAACCCTAATTCCAAAGGAATGAGTGCTTTGCATATAGGAAGTCTTCTTAACCTTGAATTTGTCTAACATTATCTAGATATATCCTATATTCATGAACATGTATTTAACAGGTATGATGATTGGGTTCCATTTACGACTGAACTCATCAAGGAATTGGAGTTCCTTGAGAGGTGTACTTGTTCAGTTACATGGCAATGTGCTTGGAACAACAAGATAAGATAACCAATGTATTGTTATTTGTATCTATTCATTGACAGTTATGTGTTGATGGATGTATGATGTGAGGGATTGCATGGGAAGAAAACTTCCATAAAATATTAAAGAAGGCTCGGGTTCAACTTTCCTTGGGAACCATGGGATTGAGTGATGGAGTTTGTGGTTAGTCTTGTTCTTTTGGTATTTTGTGAATTGTTGTGTTTGTTTGTGACTTGTTTATTTTTTGTGCATGTCTATTCCACTTTGTTTGTGATATCTTATTGTTGTTTGTTTTCCATGATTTTCTTCTTGTTTGCTTCTCGATTGTTCTTTTATTATTTTGAGATTCTTGGGAATTTTTTGGGGAAGGAGGAAGTTAACGGAGATTGGGGAGAAATTTTTGGTACCCCGTTGGGCATGGAATCCCCCTACAACATGTTTTGGGGCTCAAAGCCCAAGTTTTGGTCAAATGTATTGTAAGACCTTGTGAATTGTGGGCGTAGAGCACGAAGTATAGGTTGAGTCATAGGGTTGTCCACCATAAGTATTGTAATATAACATAATGCCATGTCGGCCTACCCATGGTGCGCGAACCATGGGATTGTATAAATATAGCAAGGCTCTAAGTTTTAATGATAGGGAATTGAGGAGATAGATGAATACGAATGGTTTGAGTATATAGTAAGAGTCTAAGGTATTGGGTTGTAGTGGTAGGAAGGGGCTTTGCAGCTGATTCCGTAGAGGCCTAGTAGAGTCCGCAGCTAAGTGCGTAGGGTGATGTAAAGTCTGTAATCTTCAACGAAGAATAATAAAGATAATTTGATTCCAATTTTTGTGCATCTGCTTTTGTATTACATTCTTTACATTTATACTGCTTTTTTTTATCAAGCACACTTATATGATTGCTAGATATACTGTGAATTATCACTCGTCTTACACATAAGTGTTAAGTAATCGGGTAATAATAGGTTAATTAAGCAAGGAACTTGTGTATAATATGGATCAAGCCCCGAGTCGGGCCACGTGAAGGCAGCCTCCCAGGTTGCGAGAGACTAATAGGTGTGCGTAGCAACGTGTATGCAGGGTCAAACCGCGGACCACTATAAGCTCATCAGACATCCCTAAGGTGGAAAAACCTAGTTCTAGTACCTTCCCATACTACTTCAAGTGAGACCTCAGTCCATGCTCTATGGACTAATGCCGAAAGGGTCAGTAGTACCGGGATTTCCTTGGCTAAATCACCTCTGAACCTGTGTCAGGCGCATATAAGCCAACAAATGGTTCCATTTCCATGGCTAGGATCCACATAAGGGATGTCCAATGTCATGCCACTAGCATCCCATAAAGAAAGAAATTGAAGAGTGTTTGGGCAAGAAGATTCATGAGTTCGCGGCACAAGAAAACAAAAATCCATGAGTATTTAAGGAACAATGGCTGGAGCACCACTTGTATATGAAAATCCATGAAATTTACTTTACATCCTTTCCTTCTGAGCTGTATGAGTGGATTGCAAAGCTAGCAGGTAGTTAGGGAAGGTGTAGGCTCGACAAACCAATAGTGTGGACTCCAGAGTTAATGCGCAGACTAGAAGCATCAGGAGATAAGATTGTGTGAGATGTGGACCATTGGATCAACCAAATTATAGGAGGATTTATAGCTGAGTTCACGATAGATACAACCATCAGCTACGGTGAGGCAAAGCGACGTTTCTTCAAGGGACTGTGAGGTAAGTATATTAAATCTTTGAACACTTGGATTAGGATGTTATTGTGCAAAAAGTGGGTTATGCAAATAAATTAATGTTTGGGGCTATATGAAGTGGGGAGATGTACAGAAGTGGAGGTAGGGAAGAATTAGAAACCAGTCCC
>APFE030475595.1:0-20427 GCA_000404065.3 Pinus taeda | reverse complement strand
AAATTGGAATATTCTGGATTCTATTTTTATCATTTCTTGTTGCTATTTTCAACAGATGGGGTCGAGGATGTCAGTTTGGGCTCCTTTCCCCTATAATGATGGAACTACCTCAAGGGATAAGTCCTTCTCCCACGAGAAGAGGATCCACCTCCTATTCATATTTCCTATATAAACCTCCCTTCTTCCTAAACACAAGCTAGTCCTGGTATTATAGTGGCAGAATTTTAGTTTGAGTAGACAAGCAAGCTATTACTAGTTGTAACTATCTAGTTGTGCAAGGGAGAAGTGTGTTTTGGTTTGGAGTGAAGTCTAACGGGAAGAGCTTTAAAACTATTGTTGATTGAGGCCATCATGGAATGCTAGCAGAGGTGTGTGGGAACCTGGTTTTGTTAGAGGAGGACTGCAACGTCAAGACAAATGGTTGTAATCTCTCTTTGATATTAATATATGCAACCATCGATAGATTTCCTACATGTTTTGTAATATTATATATTCATGGCTTAATGTTTCTTGACTTGTTAAGTAGGTTTAATTACAATTTGTCTATTATTGTGTTTGTGTGTTGTTGTCGTATACTTGTTTTAAGAGCTTGAGAAGGAAGCGAGAGATAGCTGGAGTGAGCAAGCAAGGACATCATCAAGAATGATAAGCGACCAAGAGGTAGGCCCTCTTGATTGATTCTAACCTAAGGAAATATTCCATAGAATGTATATGTTGTGGCTAGACCCATTATCGGGCTAGAGGAATTCGTCCATGTCCGCAATTATAATTTTACTTCACCACACCTATAAACATGGGATTAATTTCCCACTCAAGGTAGTGGTAAGGTTGGGGGTAGGAGAACTAACTGCCACAATGGGAACATGGGACTAATCACCCACTCAACGTAATGGTTAGGTTTTTAAGGTTTACTATTGCCTTTGTTTTTTGGTGTTTAAAAAAACCTTGACATGGTATAAGGGCCATGGAAGAGGTTCAATTCCTCGAGTTGCATTTGAGGGGGGACGTTGGAGTGATTGTCACACTAACCTCATTATGAATCGATTAGGTGGAATAACCACCACCTTAGGAACATGGGACTAACCACCCACTAAAGGTAATGACAAGGGTTTGGAAGTTTACTACTACGTGCAGGTTTTGGTGTAATGGAAAACCTCAACATACATATTTACTTAATACAATTAAATGTGTGTGTGTGTGTGTGTATAAGCCCCAAGGATTAACTCAGTTGGTCAAAATCAGTGCCTCGCCATTCGGGAGGTCACAGGGTCCATGCTCTCCGAAGCCCTTGGGGTTAGGCCTAGCTAGCGGGCCGCGGGGCTAGATTCCCTTTGGGGTCGATCGGCCAGATTTTTCCGTGGACGTAACCGCCACCCATTGACCAGGGTGTCGGTGAACCACAACAAAAAAAATAAAAAAATAAAAAACTATATTTAATACAACTAATATCTATATTTTCGTCATATATATATTATAAGCGCACACGCACACAAACACACACACTTACTTTTTCTCTCTATATGCATCTTTACATATTTAATTAATACAAGT
This sequence comes from Pinus taeda, assembly GCA_000404065.3. Lineage (NCBI taxonomy): Eukaryota > Viridiplantae > Streptophyta > Pinopsida > Pinales > Pinaceae > Pinus > Pinus taeda. The sequence continues at coordinate 18,876 of APFE030475595.1, read as the reverse complement.
ACTTTGTTTTATTGTAGTAAATTGTTAGATATATCAACAAAATTTCCATCAAAATTTTGATATCCAAAAATAGTTGTAAGGATTACAAGGACTTTGCCTCCCATACACTCATGTTATAATTAATATGAAACATCCTGAACTTTTCATTATATCACAGTGCCATCATATGATATTTAATTAAGGGTTTCCTATACTAGACCTTAATGTTTTTGGAAATTTGAATAGAACTCAACAATCGATATAGAGAAATACAGAGTGAGCCATAACTTTATGGAAAATATCATACATGGCATTACCTTTAAGGATGCTTACCAATCAATGCCTCAATATTTGTCTTCTTATATGTCTAATCCTTATTTTTGTTTAAGTGAGGGATTATTTTGTTCTAGGAATGAAAAAGATTTTGTTAAAATGAGGTTTGATTGGGGTATAATTAATAATGGAAAAAGATTCTTTAAATCTTGACCACTAAGATACTTATTTTGAATAACTTTCTTTTATGATTGATCTTGATAGGTAAGGTTCTATACATGTTTGTCTCATTTGATTTTAGATAGAAGAAAATTATTATACATATATATCACAATCCAAGGAAATTGCCATAATAAGAAAGAACGTGTTGTTCATATATTATCATAGAAATGTTGTTACAAGCATTGTGGCTCACTGTTAGACATCTCAACCTTTATATCATCTTCCTATCACACTACTTGATGCATACATCTACCGACAAAATTCTACATTTAGATTCTATCTCTATCAAACTTACCATGAGTCTATCTCTTTGATTCTTATAGCCAACATAGGCTCTCACATAAAATAATTGAAATTAATTCCGTCATTGAGGTCTCCACCTAAGGTTCATTATGCTTCCTCGAAATGTTCCATACTTGGTTTGCAACAATTATTTTTCATGGTTGCTATTCCGATTCTCTCCTTCATGTTATAACTTTATATCCACATCAACATCAATCCATATTCCATGTTCAAGTGGCTTTACATAATTGCCTTTGCATGTGATCCATTACTCACCTTTTCTTCCTGGAAACAACAATGATATGTACAATCTCCCATCTCGATTCAAGTTATATGATACTATTCTCTAGGATGTAATAAAACTTTGACTTGTTAGCCCTTGATCCACATGTAGATTTTTCTATCTCAGTTGGTATTGGTGGTACATTATCACAATGCTTTTACACGTCCACTATTAGTCATGTTCAATCTATTCTTCAACATAACTTCTTTCCTTTCACCATTTAGCATTATGTTTCCTTCTTGATACCATCATGGCTTGTCTAATCTCATAATGATTTCTCATCATTTGATGTCACTTTGTAAAATTGGGTTTTCCCTCCAATTACATATCGACATTCCCTTTCCCTTAAGGCATGCATTTATGTAGCTTTACCTAGTTGCCATGAATCACTTTGTTGATGGTCTCTTTTCCCCACTATAATTCCCTCTTATCAAAATCCTTCTTCCACTGGGAGCCCATTGACCCAATGTTCTCTTCCTTAACTCATCTCCAATTAATCTAGACTCGTCTTTTTTCCTTTTCTTTATAATGTTTACAATCTTTGTGCTTGTGCAATTAACACACTCTAAACTTTTGTGTTCTCTTCTTCTATTGTTGGTTTGCATCATATCTCTCCTTTGTAAATGAGTAAATGAGACTCTCGTATTCTTTATCTCAATCTATTGGTGCTCCTTCCTTGTTCACGTTTCCTCATGTCGTGAAGTCATAAAACAAGACGAGAAAATAGTGTATAACTTGCCAATATCTCTTCATTTTGATAATTTCTAAGGATTTTTAAAGTTTTTAGAGTTTTGGTGACTTTTAAGATGCATGTTTTTATTATATAAAATTTGGGTGAAGCATTTTTAATATGGTTTTTTTGAAGAGAGAGAGAGAGAGTATATGAATTAAATTTAGTCTGGAATGTTTTCCTTATATTGAAATCTAAATAGTTTTGAACTCCATCCTTCCCAAAATGATTGAATAGACGGAGAATTAAGATGTGAGTTGTAATGGTTTAAATTATTTTATCAAAGAGGATGATCAATTATCATATATTCAATGTTGAATCCCAAACTCATTATGAAAAAGGTCTGATCAAATTTGTTTTGTTTGAAAATATTACTATTGCTAAAAGAAAATCTAGATATAAAAAATTAAAAATAATAATAATAACAACAACATGATATATTTTGAATTTTAAAATACCTTATTCATAATTAATTTAATTCCAAATCCAACTCTTCATCGAAGAATTGGTAACTTAATTGGTTGGGAGCACTCTCTCATTCTGAGGACAATTCAGTTCCAAAAGATAAATTAAAAACTTTTATTGTACTTACCGAAAGTATAATTTTTTATTAAATTATAAATTTCCAAAATATAATCAGTTGAAACGAGGGCTTGAACTTCCTGGGTAACGTTTCGTTGGCGGGATTTGAACCCAGGATTTGAACCTCTGACCACATGGGTAACGTTCTGTTCCCGGTATGGGCGTATAAATATTTATGTCATATGTCATATTATGGTGCTGCTGCATAACTGTGAACCTTATTCGCTGTGGTTGTGGTTGCATATATGCAGGTCTCTCTGTGGTGGTTTCCAACGTCCCTGAAATGCATTTCGCAGTTTCAATGGCATGGGCCGTTCTTAACACAATGCCTGCTCTGCTCAATTCAAACCAATTCTTGCCTCTCGTCACAGACGGAACTCAGCCTCAGCCTCAACCTAGTACTCAGAGCTAGATCCATCGTCACAAAACCTGACCTCCGCCCGCTGTTGCGCTTTAATTCAATTCAATTCTCTGATACCCATGGAAATTGGTTTGCACAGCCCAAAAAAGTAGGTCTATATGGTGCTGATAGATAAACAGGGCCATGGAACTTGGCTAACAAGCAGGTCTGATAATGTATGTATGTATAAAATGTGTAACTTATCTCCAAGAATTTGGGAGGATTAAATAATTGAATCGTATTATATTGTGGTGCAGGAGTTATGTTGGGAGCTAAGCGGTTATAGCATGTATCAACTATGCAGAGGACGCATATATTTCAGAGTAATCTCAACTGAATACTTTTCCTTTTCTCACATGACGTGACTCAGAGAGTTGCATGACCTGTACTTGTACTGTGCTGAAAGTATATTATGCGGGGCATGGTTATCTTGGATTATTTCTTTCCCTTTAAAGGTCGACAGGACAGTATAAAAATAGTGGTAAGATTCGTCCAATCCTTTCATTCCAAAATTTCATTCTGTAGATGTTAGGATTCCAGATTATGCACTGTTTTGTTTTGTTTTTACACCAGGTTATTCTCACAAAGGAATTGGGTTCGGGTGGGAGTGGGCACGAGGGTATTTTAATTTAATTGGATAATTTAATCTAGTGAATTTTATCAATTTGATGATTTGATTGTTCTAATTCATTTTCAGCGTTGATGATTTGATTGTTGTAATTCATTTTTAGTGGTGTGATGGGCTCTCCACTGGGATGGGATGGACGCACTGAGGAGACCACTCCACTCCACTCCACTGATTGATGGGCTTTAAGATACACCATAAATATTAAATTTATTTATTTTTGGCTGGGTAGATAAACCATAAATATTAAATTTTAACAGTTAGGAGTAAAAAACATCGTAAAAGAAAAATAATATATATAAAGCATTTGTGCATTTTTTGTTATAGGAATTTATGCAAAGTAGTTTTGTATGCAAAATATTTATGTATAGCATAGATTGTCATTGACTTTTAAAATATATTATTTTTGCAGATAATGACTGGAATATATGTGTATGGCCAAAGCATTCACATCTCCATCATGTTCATGACATAAGACACATTGATCCTCTTCAAAAGAAATTAACATTTATGTATTCATTCTGTAATTACTCTTGAAAATCTCATGATAATAAAAATTATTTTTATGTTTGAAGGGGCTAAAAGCCCCTTCTCAATGCCCTTGAGAATGAACCATGGTCATTCTTAAGGGCTTGTGCATCCTCTCTCCCTTTCCACTTTTTAGTTTTTACTTTTCCTCTTTGGTTATGTTTAAAAGTAATTAGCATCATAGGTTTTAAGTTAATAACTTCTTAATTGTTAGTATGCATGGTTTACACATTTTAAATTTTTAAATATATTAAAATAGTTCTTGTTTGTGTAGTGATGTGTATTCATATTCTTTTCATGTAGCGTTTGATGATCGCTGACATTTTTTACTTTGTTCATGATTGTGTATGACAATGTTTGCTCTTTGAGTTATATTTAGTGTTTGTATTTACAATGAATGTGAATTGCACGTTGATATGTGTTCTAAAATGTGTGTATGTGTGTCCCCCTTAGGAATGACTATCTACAACATGTCTTCTGCCATGATTCAAATTTGATGTGCAATATGTGTATATTTGCAACATTTTGTGTGCGATGATCAAAATTTGATGGGTGACATTTGTATGTTTTTGTATTTACAATATTCTTTGTGTACGGTGATCAAAATTTGTTGTGTATTCATGATTGTAGCAATGTTTGTGGTTTTAGTTCCATTTGTATGCTTGTGTATTTACAATGATTGTGTATAGCATTTTGATATGTACTCCGCAATGTGTGTGAATTTCATTTGCAAATGCCTAATATCTCCATGTGCTTGTATCTTATGCATTTGCAACATTTTTAGGTGTAACTGATACGTGATGCTTGTATGTTTGTGTATTTGCAACATTTCTGGATGACGATAAAAAATGGAAGTGCAATGTTTGTGAATTTTCTTTTACAGTTCTTCTGGAGTAATAAACAATTCAGTGATGCCTAATGTTTGTGAGCTTACAAAACTTGATGTGTATTCATGATATGTATTGAGGAATAACTATCTACAACATGCTTTCTGTGATGATTCAAATTTGATGTGCGATATGTGTATATTTGCAACATTTTGTGTGCGATGATCAAAATTTGATGGGTGACATTTGTATGTTTTTGTATTTTCAACATTCTTTGTGTGCGGTGATCAAAATTTGTTGTGTATTCATGATTGTAGCAATGTTTGTGGTTTTAGTTCCATTTGTATGCCTGTGTATTTTCAATGACATTTTGATATGCAATCTGCAATGTGTGTGAATTTCATTTGCCAATGCTTACTATCTCCATGTGCTTGTATCTTATGCATTTGCAACATTTTTAGGGTGTAACTGAGATGTGATGCTTGTATGTTTGTGTATTTGCAACATTTTTGGGTGACGATAAAATATGGAAGTGCAATGTTTGTGAGTTTTCTTTTTTCAGTTCTTCTTGAGTAATAAACAATTCAATGATTCCTCATGTTTGTGTGCTTACAAAACTTGATGTGTATTTTGGAATGACTATCTACAACATGTTTTATGCGATGATTCAAATTTGATGTGCGATATGTGTATATTTGCAAGATTGTGTGCAATGATCAAAATTTTATGGGTGACATTTGTACGTTTTTGCATTTACAACATTCTTTGTGTATGGTGATCAAAATTTGTTGTGTATTCATGATTGTAGCAATGTTTGTGGTCTTAGTTCCATTTGTATGCCTGTGTATTTACAATGCTTGTGTATGACATTTTGATATGTACTCTGCAATGTGTGTGAATTATTTTCCAATGCTTAGTATCTCCATGTGCTTGTATCTTATGCATTTGCAACATTTTTAGGGTGTAACTGATACGTGATGCTTGTATGTTTGTGTATTTGCAACATATTTGGGTGACGATAAAAAATGGAAGTGCAATGTTTGTGTGTTTTCTTTTACACTTCTGCATGAGTAATAAACAATTCAATGATGCCTAATGTTTGTGTGCTTACAGAATTTGATGTGTATTCACGATTGTAACCATGCTTGTGTTTTGAGTTTGGTTTGCATAGTATTTACAATGATTGTGCATGACATGTTGATATGTACTTTGAAGTGTGTGAATTTATTTTGTCATTGCTCACTATCCGCACAGGTTTGTATTTTTATGCATTTACAACATTTTTTTGTGTTTGACATGTCATGTTCGTATGTTTCACATTTCTCAGGGTTTGTGTATTTATAATATCTTCGCTTGTACTAATTACAAATTTGATGCTTATCTTTTTGCAATAATAAAAAAAATTATGCCTAATGTTTCATGTTTACAAAATTTGATATCTATTCATGTATTAATGGAAATTTGATGTGCATTGATGATAATGTATTCAGTTTATTGTTTGGGTTTCCTTTATATCTATGCATTTTGAATGAATGTGGGTCACATATTGTATGTAATTTAAATTAAAATAAAATATTGTCATTGCTCATTGTCCACATAGGTTTTTATGTTCATGCATTTACAACATTTTTTGTGTATGGCATGTCTTGTTTGTATGTTTAACATTTTTTGGGGTTTGTGTATCTATAATATCTTTACTTTTATTGATTACAAATTTGATGCTTATTTTTCTACAGTAATCAAAAGTTTTATGCCTAATGTTTTCATGTTTACAAAATTTGATCTCTACTCATGTATTAATGGAAATTTGATGTGCATTGATGATTATGTATAAAATTTAATGTTTGGGTTTCCTTTATATCTATGCATCTAGAATGATTGTGGCTCACGTATGTAATTTAAAATAAAATGAAACATTGGGATTGCTCATTGTCCACATAGATTTGTATATTTATGCAAATTTTACAACGTTTTTTTGTGTTTGGCATGTTATGTTTGTATGTTTCACATTTTTTTGGGGTTTGTGTATTTATAGTATCTTTGCTTGTACTGATTACAAATTTGATGCTTATTTTTCTGCAATAATAAAAATGTAAGCCTAATGTTTTCGTGTTTACAAAATTTGATATCTACTCATGTATTAACGGAAATTTGATGTGCATTGATGATACTATATTAAATTTATTGTTTGGGCTTCCTTTATATCTATGCATTTAGACTGAATGTGGCTCACATCTTGTATGTAATTTAAAATAAAACAAAACATGGGGATTGGGGAGTGACGAGCGTAGTGTAATAATAGGCTAGAAGTGAGGGGGGAGGCCAGATGAGCTTCCACCTTCATGTGGCTGGCCTCGTCAGTAGAGAATTTATAATTCTTGAAGCTAAGACAAGCTCTTTCTATAAATATGCACATACAAATATTATCTCTCAAATTCTTAACATCCAACATGCTCTAACCCCCTCCACACACACACTGTCTCTCTACACCCACTCACCCCCCTTCCATGCCCCTCTCTCTCTCCACAACCTGCACCCTTCCATCCACTCTCTTTCTCTCTCTACACCTCGTCTCGCCTCCCCTTACTCACACACACTCTCTCTCTACACACACTCTGGGGCAATGATTATATTTGATTTATATAATCATATGATTGCCTTTGAATAATTGTATTTAAATGATTATTTTTTATTTGTATGATATGAATTTATAACATTATATCTCAAATTCATAACATCAAACCCCACCCCCTCTCTCTCTCTCTCACTCTCTCCTCGCCAACTTACCCCCCTTCCACTGCCTCCCCCACTCTCTCTCTCTCCACAACCCGTGCCTTTCCATCCATTCTCTCTCTCTAGAACCCCTTTCCCCTCCCCATACTCTCCCCTTTCCCCTCACTCTTTTTATCTCTACACACTTTGGGACAATGACTATGTTTTATTTGAATAATTTTATTTGATTTGATATGAATTTATAATTTGGATTTAATTTTATATAATTTAAATTTGTACTTTTATAATTATTTAATTGTATTTTTATTAATATTGTTATTTATATAATCATTCTATTTTATTTGTAAATTCAATATTTAATAGTTTAAATTAGATTAGATTTAATTTAATATTAATAAAATATTTAATAATATATAACATGTATATAATAATAAATATTCAATATATATTGGTTAAAAAAATATTTACAATTGTATAATGCTTAAAATTTTAATATTATTGTTAAATAGAGTTATTTTGGATGGTTCGGAGGAAGAAATTGAATCCACCCTACTTAGTTTCAATTCTTGTAAATGCATGATGGATGTCGACAATGTTGACAATGTATTCTTCACATGAAATATAAAACATTGTATATATGAAAAAATATATTTACATATTATTAAAATTTTATATTTATTTATTATAATGTTTTTTATATAATAATTAAAATTTAATTTAAATCCAATATTAATAAAATATTATATTATATGATTTCTAAAAAATGCTAATTAAACAAATATGATTTAATCAATATTATCTATATTAGAATAAATGTGGTCTGTTTTTTTAATACACTTCAAGGCTTTATGAATGAATGCCAACTAGATTGAACTAACCTATATCAACTAAAGTTAACTAAGGGAAAAATAAAATATTTATTATTTATCTAAATATAAATAAAACTATGCATATCATAATGAAGACATGGAAAGCCATGACGCGCGCTCGTGAAGGGTTGGGCTAGGGTTTCTTCGGCCCCTGCGGCTCTGACACGGCCTCTGATCAGGCTTCTGTTCAATCCTTCACCGTAAGAGTCTACACCTGTCGCTCTCGGATATCGAACTGGTGACAGGATGGCTGAGAACGTGGAGCTGGAGATGGTTGACTATTCGGAAGAGCCCTTCCCGGATCGAATCATATTCGATAACCCTTGCTTCTCATCCAGCACTCCGTCGTTCACACCTCCCCTGGCTGCCGGACTGGATTCTTTGCGTCCTCCTGTGGGTTTATTTCCCCGGCACAGTATTGTTCCGCCTAATACTGGGCCGATCCCTATAGATCCCCCAATCTTTGAAGCCCCTTCTCTCTCTCCGGACGCTCTACACTTTCCCCCGATTCGCTCTCCCCCTGCGGCCATTCCACAGACCTCTGCTACTGAAAAGACTTCATCCGCTGGTCCCTGCTCTTCTGGAGGTTTCAAGACTTCTACCGACAATGTAAATCCCTCTAAACCCTCCCCGTTGGATGGCGTTACCAACCCCCTGGTGGACAACCCAACGGCCCCTCGCACCAGCAAGAAGAAATCAAAGTGTATCAAGGTTACCTCAAAGGATATTTCGATTAGGCTTGGAGAAGCTTCGGCGATTAGTGATCTTTCTATCATGGCATCTACAGTGCTGGTAGGGCACATCAGAGGCAGGGCATATTCGGCAAAAAAGTTATCTCATTGGGTGAAAGAGATCGGGGGGATTTACTTCTTGAACTTCCGGATGTCCATGTCCTGCCCAGAGGATGGTTCTCCTTACAATTCTCGAAGGAAAGCTATACAAACTTGGTCTTGGCCAGATACTGGAACATTGAATCAGCTCCAGTTCTTCTCAAAAGGTGGAGCCCCCTATTCGACCCTGTTCATGAACAAATCGGAGCCGGACCGATATGGGTGCGGTTGCCAGGTCTTCCATTGCAATTCTGGAGTGATGAAGCTTTCAAAAGAATAGGTAATGCACTTGGTACCTACTTGGATCATAACCGCTCTTTCGTGGAATCTAGGAGCAGGACCCTCGCGCGCATCTTGGTTCACTTAGACACCCGTGAAGGGCTCGAGGAAAAGATCACTCTACAGTGGGGGCGATACAACAGAGAACACAAAGGGTACCATTCCACTGCAATCAGTGCCACATGGTCGGCCACCTCTACAAGGAATGCCCTCTCATCAGAAAATCTGGAGACTCTCCGAAGATCTCGTCGCCACCTCCCAGGGCTGCCTCTCTGGCTTCCCCCCGACCCAATGCTGCGGGCCAGCCTCCTGCGGCTTCCTCACCTGCGGGCGTTCTGGGAGCAAGGCTTTCACCGACGATGACCAGGGCTCCTACAACAACAAAAGTTGGATCTGGGGCTCCCTCAACAGCAGAAGCCGGAACTGTCTCGGTTTCTCCTCTACACCCTTCTATCTCTAATATTGATCATGTCGTTTCTGTATCTGGTCCCTTGTATCAGACTTCCATGGCTCATTGTGTTATGCCATCCCCTCCTCCCTTGTGCTCCACTGGCCCTTCCTTACGTCCGCCATCCTCTCCCTCTGCGTCTCCCCGGTCTCCTCCTGAGTCTTCCCCTCCCCACCCATACTTTTTACGCTCCAGGTCTCATGCTAAAGATTTAACTACTCCCCAGGCAGGGCTGGGTATTTCTTTACCAGAGGTCGGTTCCCAGCCTACCAGAGGAAGGAAATCTCATCTTTCTAAGGCTATTAAGATTGCAGGGGCGGAGGTTGTTTCTGGCCAATAGTCCACCATTGTAGGGGTCCTTAAAGCAGGACAAGCCCCGCGAGGTGTTCCACCATGAAGTGTTTATCGTACAACTGCAGAGGACTGGCTAGCTCCTCCAAGAAACTAGCCATGAAGCGTCTCATCGAGACTGATCCTATCGACATCATTATGCTCCAAGAAACTCTCTTTTCGGCTGATCATATCATCTGCTCTATGCATTCTATTACTCCTGGATGGATCTATATTGCCCTCGACGCTGCTGGGCGCTCTGGTGGTCTGGCCATTGGCGTAACCCGCGCACCATTAAGGTGGAGGCCTCTTGGGGGGGGTAGGCTACCTGGGGATGGATATTTTCACCGCCGATCTGGGAATGAACTTAAGGATTGTGAATGTTTATGCCCCTTGTAATCAGAGAGAACAATTCTGGCAGAGGCTCCTCCATCTCAATCTTTTGAATGATGAGAAGACTATTATTGGTGGGGATCTCAATTTTTCTTTGGGATTTAGGGAATCTTGGGGATCGACGGCGCAAATAGATCAAATCTCAGATTATATGACAAGCCTATTAGAACAGACAAATTTTGTGGATGTCCCCATGCAAAAACTTCTTCCTACCTGGAGAAATAGGAGAGTGGGAGATGCTGCACTAGCCCGCAGACTGGACAGATTTATTATGAAGGACACACTTCTTCAGAGGCTGCATCATTATAAGAAATGGGTGGGCACGGGGGGCATTTCGGATCACTCACCTATCTATCTGGAAATTCAAGGTCCCTTCAAGAAGCCAAAAGCCCCATTCAAATTCAATCATACTTGGCTGAAGGACCCAGCATATGTCAAGATGATATCTGAATATTGGGTAAATCATCCCATTAATGGCACAGAATCATTTGCAAAAGGGTTCTGCAGGAATCTCGCCGAGATTAAGCACCTCTCGATTAAATGGGCAAAGGATAAGCAAGCCCGAGACACCTCTCATCTTATCATCATTGAATTAGAGTTGAGCGCTTTAACGGATGAACGGGGACTGGGATTTATCTCTGCAGTGGACAAGAGTCGTTTGATAGAATTGGAAAACCAAAAGGCCAGCATTCTAAAGAGCGTGAAGAATCTTTGCGATTGAGAAGTAGGGCTATTTGGATACAAGCAGGAGACGACAATTCAAAGTTCTTCCACAGCTATGCCAACAACAGAAAGGTATCCAATACCATTTGGAAACTTCCTACTCCAGCAGGAGATATGGCAGACTCTTTTAACAAGATTGCTTGCCTGGGCATATCCCACTTCCGTGAGCTATACAGATGCCCACCTGAAGCCAATCTACCAGATATCTTTCAAGTGGCGAGTCATTTTCCGAGATTTGCTGAGGAGGAGGATGTGGAGCTTCTTAGTGCTCCGGTTACTACCGGGGAGCGGGAAGGTATACTAAAATGGTTCAAAAAAGATAAGAGCCCTGGTCCAGACGGGTGGACCATAGAATTTTATTTAGCCTTTTATGACATTCTGGGGTAGGATCTTCTGAAGGTCGTGGAAGAGAGCAGAAATTCTAGATCTATCTACCACGCTATTAACACGGCCTTTTTAGCTCTCATTCCGAAATCGGACTCCCCTTCTTCCTTTGATGATTACAGGCCTATCTCATTGCGCAACTGCCTTTACAAGATCATTTCGAAGACCATTGCCAGCCGGCTCAAACCAATCCTTTCCAGACATATCTCCCCCCAACAATTTTCCTTCCTCGAATCCAGACAGATTCATGAAGCCATTGGATTGGCTCAGGAAGTCATTCACTCCATCTGGTCTAAGCATCTCAAGAGTATCCTACTCAAGATTGACCTTTCCAAAGCTTTTGACCGAGCCAATTGGTTGTACATAAAAATGATTCTCATCCATCTGGGTTTTCCTCACTCTTACATCTCCTGGATTATGGCGTGCATTACTTCCCCATCATTCAACATTCTTATAAATGGCTCGACCTCCCCCTTTTTTCACTCTGAAAGGGGACTACGTCAAGGATGCCCTCTGTCCCCCCTGCTCTTTCTGCTCATCATGGAAGGTCTTAGCCGTCTCATTGACTCTGCAAAAAGGACAAGTGACATCTGGGTCCTCAGGATCTCAGAATTTTGCTCACTCACACACCTGCTCTTCGTGGACGATGTTCTTATTCTAATGGATGGCAGCATTTGCAATACTAGATCATTTTCAAAGATCCTTCTGCTCTTCTCTTCTGCCACAGGTATGCTCGCTAATCAATCCAAATCCACTATCACTTGCTCGCATACTTCTGTTCAAGAATCTTTTTTTTCCCAGCAGGCTTTTCCCTACAGCATTCACCCCTTGGATAGGGGCCTCCAATACTTGGGCTATTGGCTAAAACCCATCAGTCAAAGAATCGCTGATTGGGTTTGGCTGGTAACAAAGTTGGAGAAGCGACTAAATGTATGGAGTTTCAGATATCTATCAAGGGCCGACAGGCTAGTGCTCATTAAATCGGTTTTAGAAGCCACTCCGGTCTTCTGGATGGCTCTTGCATGGATTCCGCGGAATATTCTGGGGCGGTTAAAACAACTCTGTAACAGATACCTCTGGAATGGTAACCAGGACAAAAGGTTATTCGCCTGGATCAGCTGGCAGAAGATTACCCTACCAAAGAAATGGGGAGGATGGGGGCTCAAGGACCTCCCCGCCTTCGCTCAAGCACTTTCTGCCAAAATGGGTTGGACCCTTATGACAAGTCAGAATCTATGGGCTCATGTATCATACCATAAATATATATGGCCCCAGAGGTTATTGGATTGGATCAGATTACCATCCTGGCAATCGAAGGGATGCTCGTCGATTTGGAAGGCACTTATACATTCTCTCCCACTCATCCGTGACAACTTGGTCTGGAGAATAAATGATGGGAGTTTAGGTAGGATAGGGCTTGACCCGTGGATTGGCAGTGGTGGGAGACACATACTCAGCAGAGAACTTATCAGACTCCTAAATGCCCGAGAAATCAAGGTATTTGCTGACATTGCTGATCAACAGCGCACAGATATATTTTCACAGGCCTGGAAGACGGCCCAACACCTCGATCTTCCTCCACAATGGCATATGGAATGGGACAATTTCATCTCAGCATTAACTGAATCTTATATAAGGATTAAACAGGGGTCAGACGAATTAGTATGGTGTATGGCTGATAATGGTATCTATGCACCAAAGCAGGGTTACAACACTCTCATAATGCACAAAAAACCTGATTCGCTCTGCAACTAGTGGAAAGATTTATGGCAGTTAAAAGCTCCCCCTCGCACAAAGCTCTTCTTTTGGTGCGTTATAAAAGACATCGTTCCCACAGGTGAACATCTCTCCCATCGAGCGATATACGGGCCTTATTGGTGTATCCTGTGAAAGGCGGCAGAAGAAACAACTGCGCACGTCTTTCTTCATTGCCCGGTTTCACAAGCTCTTTGGCATAACATCTCAGCTCCTATCGGCTTCACTGGAACTTGGAACGGGGTGGATATTTAAAGTTCCTGGGTTGATTGGAAACAAAGGCATCCAGGCTCAAAATTATTGAACCTCCCCTTAATTGTGGCTTGGCATTTATGGAAAGTTTGAAACCGACATATATTTGAGAATCTGATGGTGTGCTGGCCGCGTACTGAAGCCAGTATTATATCCTCCTTGACAGAACTTCCTGATCCCACTCCCACCAGGGTGAGGAGTATCCTGCCTCCTCCTACTATTGATTTCACTACCCCTTGGGCCTTCTTCGACGGGGCAGCAAACCAAATTGGTTGTGGGGAGGATTCGTGCTTCATAGAAACGAAAATCATAGATTCAAAGTACATATGGGGCTTGGTGTGGGCTCAAACAACTTTGCGGAAATAATGGCTCTTCGCAATTTATTACACTTTTCCCTGGAACAACGGTGTCAAAATCTTAATATATATGGGGATTCGAAGACTGTTGTAAATTGATTCAACCTTATTACAACTTGTCACATATATACTCTCAGCAATATAATGTATGAAATACAAACTTTCAAGGCAGCATTCAATCACATCTCTTGCCTTCACATATACAGGGAACATAACAACTGCGGTGATCAATTATCCAAGGAGGCTCTGGCACTTCCCAGAGGAGAATGGATAATATTGGAACAGCAAGGATCTGAGGAGTACCGTTTCTTCCATAGGCCATATATAGACCGGAGAGCCCAATAGGGACAACAGTCCCGAATATCAGAGAAATAAATGCATAAAATCTGGATTTTTTTTTGACTATCTACGAAAAACATACATATAGAGAAATTTGACCCTGTGTGGTCTTGTACAGGCGATCAAGCCAGACAGTAAAATAGGCTATCATCATTATATTTGGTATACAATGACAGATCACCCTGTGTGGTGGATCTTGGTATGAAAAGATTTAGCATATGCTACCGCATTTACAATATGTAATTTCCTTCTCTTAATGAAAATTACGGATTTTTCCAGTGGAAAAAAAAAAACTATGCATATTTATTATAATTATAATTTGAATTTGAATTTAGTTTGAAAATTATTTTATGTATATTAAAAAATATTTTTTTATTAAAATATTATAATGTAATTTATATGTTTTTAATATAGTTATAAACCATACATATTTATTATAATTAAAATTTGAATCTAATTAGAAAATTATTTTATATATATTAAAAAATGTTTTTTATTAAAATATTATATTGTATATTTATATATTTTTAATATTTAAATTTAAATTGAACAATAATATATTAGAAAGGAAAAAACGATCCAAAATCGAGCGCTCTGCAGATGCGATCTAAATTGCCTCGGCTCTCCATTCTGAAAACCCCTGCTTCACGTAACTCTCAACCTTCAATCTGAGGCGTCCTCACTGAAGGTTCTCCAATGAATGCGCCCCCAGGAGGGGCGGGATCCTCCCCCCCTCCACACATCGGCTCATCCTCTGACAACTCAAGGAAAAAACATAAAGATCCTCTGCACAAACCAGCAAGCCTCCCAGAAACAGATCAAGGACCATATCCGGCTACCAATGAAGAAGAAACTGCTGCTACATGCGATGACACGGGCAAAGACAGTGGCGGGAATAAAAAAGCTCCTAAGATACAACCAAAGGCGACTTCAGCCACATGCATACCAAAAAAGGCTGAAAGAATCAAAGTCGAACTACCCAGCCAACGGATCAATGGCGAAATTCAATTCATGAGGGACCATGCACTCATCGGCAAGTTCCTCGGATTCTGGCCTACTGAAAAGGCCTTGCATGGCTGGATTGCTTCAAAGTGGAAGCCTAAGGGACATGTCACTTTGCAGCTTGGCCCCAAAGGCTTCTTCACAACAATCTTTAATTGTCTGGAGGACAAATCACGAATATTTGAAGGAGGTCCTTACTTCTTTAATTCTTCTGGACTGTACTTAAGAGAATGGAAAGAAAGCTGGGCTCCTTTCTGGATACAAATGTATTCCCTCCCTGCAAAATATTGGAAGGAGGAAACTCTAAGGGACATAGCCAACAGCGTGGGGACCTTCATCAAAGCTTCTGAGGAAACTAAAACTCGCAGATACACTTCTTACGCCCGGATCTGTGTCCAAATGCACCTTACCAAAGATCTAGCAGACTCGGTAAGTCTTTTCCACGACGACTTTGAGTGGATTCAAACTTTAGATTATGAGCACATTCCTTTTCGTTGCAGAAAGTGCCATGAGCATGGCCATCTCTTCAGGGATTGTCCCCTCAATCCTCAACCCAAACCTCCTGTCAATGATCTTAGCACAGACTCAGAAGGCTTCATCAAAATACCTAATCGCCGCTGTCATGCAAAAAAATCTACCCCAGCTCCTGATAGCTCCAAAACGCTGAACTCCCATAACAGATTTACAATTCTCACCCCTCGTGATCCTTATGAGAATCCTCCAGCTTCATCCTTGGATAACCCTGATCTTTCTTCTCCCTCCCAGATCCTCAAGCTTCCTCAGCCATCAGCTGACTCAGATCCTTCAAGCCTTCCCATCTCCCCTGCTCACAAGAAATCAGAACCAGAGAATGCAGTGCAATCTTCCTCAATGGATCTGGAAGTGGCTCTAATCCTCAGCACTCAGGACAATACTCTCATGAAAGATCAAAACATGCCCTCAAAAATGGATGAAGATATAGAGAATATCAGCTTAGAAGGTTTAGACATATTCAAGCTAGAGACAGCCTGCAAACAGAAAGAGTACAATACAATCCCTCCATGGGAAATCGAAAGGCTGGAAGGAGTTCTCAGCAAAGCGCAACACAACAAATTCTTAGGAATACAAGAAGGAAGCCCATGGGATGGAAAGAAAATCCTAAAAGAAACAAAAAAAGAGGGTAGAAAACGGACCTGCAGAGGACCATCATCCTAGGAGAATTGCTCATGGAATCTAGGAGATTTCCTAAGCTGACAAAGTTCTACAAATCTCAACCCCACAATTCCTCATGAAGCTTCTTTCCTGGAATGTAAGAGGGTTGAACAGTGCCTCCAAACATAGAATGTTAAAAAATGTGATACAACAAGAAAAGCCCACCATAGTTTTTCTTCAAGAAACAAAAAGCAACAGTACCATCTTAGAAAAGATTCTGAGAAAGATTTGGGTAGGCTGCAGCTCAGTCACTGTGGATGCCTCGGGCGCATCGGGGGGACTAGCGATCATTTGGAACCCACAACTTCTCACTCTTCAAGACTTCCACGCATCTCATTTCTTTATCCAAGCTACCTTCCATCTCACAGGAACAGACATTCACAGTCATCTTTCAAATGTCTACTTTCCGCAACAATTAAATCAGAATCTGGCGCTTCTGGACACTCTCACGATTCTGAATTCAAACAGACAATTTCCGCTTTGGATTGGAGGGGGCGATTTCAACTTCATCAGAGCCCTGGAAGAAAAAAGTGGCGACAGAGCAAAATTAGAAGGGGACAGTATAGGTTTTCGTAATTACATTCAAAATAACCATCTTATGGACATTCACACTTCAAATGGAGTCTACACTTGGTCCAACAAATGCAACGGATCTTAGCGCATCGCCTCAAGACTAGATCACTTTCTGATTTCGGACAATTCCATACACCTTGGAGGGGATTTTCACGCCTCTATTGTGCCTCAAGGAGGATCCGATCACTGGCCCATTATGCTACAATGGGCACGACCATGCACAAAAAGTAACAGACCCTTTCGATTTGAGGCATTTTGGTTCACCAACCCCAATTTCAAAACAGTGGTTAAGGAGGCTTGGAAAGCCTTCATACCCTCTGAAGGAACCAAAATGTTCCAATTTCAACAGAAATTGAAAAGTCTCAAACAGGTTCTCAAAAATTGGAATCATACCCAATTCGGCAATATATTTGAGCAGCGAAAAAAATTGGAGCAACAAATGTGCACTTTACAACAGAATATTATTATGGAGGGGCGAACAGAAGACAGAGCGCACTAGGAGCAGATCCTTTGGACTGAAATCTAGACACGCAGACAGCAAGAAGAAACTCTGTGGCGGTAGAAGTCTCGCATTCGTTGGCTAAAGGAGGGGGAGAAAAACATGAAGTTTTTCCACAGATCCACAATCCAAAGAAGGATACATAATAATATAGCATTCATCAACAATAGGCAAGGGGAAAAATTAGAAAAGCATGAAGAAATGGAAAAGGAATTCTAGGAGCACTTTCAGGAAATCCTTAAGGAACCACCAGAAAGCAGAGATCAGGCTATTAAAAAAATTACACAACTCATCCCTAAAATAATTACGGAGGACCACAACAAACAACTGCTTCAATCCATCTCAATGAAAGAAGTGGAAGAAGCCATGGCTCAAATCAAAGATGGTAAAGCACCCGGTCCTGACGGGTTCACAGCTAATTTTTTTCATGAATTTTGGGAGCTGGTTAGCACAGAGGTTTGGGAATTAGTGGAGGAATCACGAAAAATGCATTGGATTCTCCCTTCGCTTAACTCCACCTTCTTAGCGCTAATTCCCAAAGGGGCTGAGTCAAACACGCCCGACAAATACAGGCCTATTGCACTATGTAACATCATCTACAAACTTATTTCCAAAGTCTTGGCCAATAGGCTCAAACCCCTTCTCCCTCTCCTCATCTCGCAGGAGCAGATAGGTTATGTAGAGGGGAGACAAATAATGGACGGCGTAATTCTCTCAAACAAAGTGATTCATTCACTGAAGCTTCTAAAAAAGCCAGGTATGATTCTGAAGCTTGATCTTTCAAAAGCATTTGATAAACTCAGCTGGTCTTATATACAACAGATGTTACTGGCGTTTGGCTTTAATGCAACTTGGGCTAGATGGATCATGAACCTCATCTCTTCACCCAGATTCTCTATCCTGCTCAATGGTTCTCCCTCCAAGTCCTTCCGCCCCTCTCGTGGAATCTGTCAACGGGACCCCCTCTCCCCTTTTATTTTTGTTCTAATGGCTGAAGGCCTCAACCGTCTGCTCCACTCAGCTATCTCCTCTCAAACCCTGAAAGGCATTTCTCTACATGGTCTTCACCCTTTGTCTCACCAACAGTTTGTTGATGACACCATGCTCTTCAGACACCCTTCATCTCAAGAAGCCTCTGCCTTCAAAGATCTGCTTTCTCTCTTTTCTGAAGCCTCTGGCACCTCTATCA
>APFE030475594.1:8450-58729 GCA_000404065.3 Pinus taeda | reverse complement strand
ATGCTTATGGTGAAGATCATATATGGTGGATGATAGTTGCTGATGACTATCATGGTCTTGTTTAGGTCTTTTGTCTTTGATAGAAATTTCATGTATATCACTCGATGAAAATATCATATAAAGGCTCATGATGTAATAATATGTCCTTGTCTATCATAGTCTTTTGATAAGTCCTTTTTGGTCATATCATTTAATTTGTACCCCCATTATGCATGTGAACGATGATGTAATAAATGCTATATTTCAGTCATGTATAAACAATTGTTATATCCCCACTTGGTTGTGATATTGATGTATGTATCAATCATTGGTGATAGAAAGGTCAAACTCACGTGGTTGAGTTATAGAGTCATGTTATTCTTTTGGAAAATATTTTTGCAGACTCTGCATGTGCTCAAGGGGAGCATGGATGGTGTAGTGCATCTCAACATGTACAAGGGGAGATTTTAATTAGAAAATTCAGCATGTTCCTAGGGGGAGCATGATCAATGTTCATATTTAGCTTTTCAGATATGTACCCTTGGTATCAAAGGGGGGAAATAACTTGGCCCGCCATTTGTCCTAGATGTCAAAGTGGGAGAGTATTTTTGGTGTTGCTTCTTATCTCTAACAGTTTCTACAGCTTGCAGTAATCAACACCAAAATGGTTGCCATTAAGTCCAAAGGGGGGGATTCTTGGCATTATGATGCATGTGTTGTACGTGATGGCAACCCACTTGTAGTAGAACAACTAACTTTTATACGTTAACTATATGAATCTACGTAACTAGATGAATCTATAGCAGAGATATCAGAAGTGACAAAATGCATGGCAGTTGTGTTTACAATTGTGTCAAAATGTAGGGATGTTCAAAGGAATCAGTTCAGAAGTAATGAAAAATGCAAAATCTCATTATAATATGTCTATTAAGAGGTAACAAAGTCATGGTAGAAAAGAATAGGATGAAAGAACAAAGGACTACATATCAGAATAAAAAAATTGAAGAAAAAGGACATTTCCAGGTATGATGAGTTGTATCCATGGGTTCATTGTACAAAAAAAGAATATACACGTGGGTTAACAGAAAAAGAGGAATGTAGATGCACACTTTCATAGGAGGAAAAGCACGTACATGTTGGAAAACCAAGGTTTTGGTATGAGGTATTTAGTCCAAGGTATTTTTGGTCCAAGGTATTGATCCAAGGTATTTGGTCCAAGGTATTTTGTCCAAGGTATTAGTCCTAAGTGGTTCTAGTGCAAGGTATTGAGAAAGGCATAAAACTATATAAGGAGGAGAAGATCATTAGGCCAAGGTGTGCAAGTTCAAAATATCTTATTAAGTGTTAGATCATATATGCAGGTTATGAGCTTCTGATGCTTTGCTTGATCTAAACTAAGGATGCACCTATGTGGTTGATAATGGATGATGGATTGGGATCATAAAGCATGAAATGAATTATCATTGTGTGGTTTGATCATGGACAATCTAGATCAGAATACTGATGGATCTTTTATTCTGTAAATGTTATGATCCAAGTATGACCGAAGTCTGGAATAGCTGTGAAGTTTTAAGTTAGTATTTGCAGATATGTACATTGTTTCGCTTTCGTAAAAACCTATATACAAGTTAGTTCGACACATCGAGGTAGAGTATACCTTATAAAATATTATGTTTAAAGTTGCAACTAGTTCTAGTTGTTGATGCAGAGTTTTTGGTTATGCTTTTTGTTCTGGTGACTGCATTGTAGCGACAGTGTTCAAATTGATTTATTGTGATGAGATCTAGTGATGGATCAGGATCATAATGACTTATCATTATGTGATCTGATAATGGAGTGGTTAGATCTGATTGCTAACAAATATTTTATCCTTTATATATGATGATCTGGGTATTTCTAAAGTCGGGAAGTGCAGCGAAGTTATAAGTAAGTATTTATAGGTCTATACGTTGGTTCACTTTGGTGAAGTTGCGTATACATGCTAGTTTGGCTCTTCTTGGTAGCGTATGCAAACGAAAAGATTACTGTACAAGGATGATTGATCTATTAGATCAATGCTTCTATTTTACTGCTATCTGTCAATGATGTCTTATTAGAATCGAAAATAAAATTGAATGCATAAAGAGTTTGTGTTTCATTGATTAATTGATTGAGAAAAAAGGGTGATCCTTGTTGCTATCTGTTTAGAACTCTGTAATATGACAATAAATATTCAAAATGTCACTAATTGGTACAGTTTGTGGTTCAGAAGTCTTATGATTTAGTATCTATAGAGATATACGTAGGTTGGGCTAAAGGAAGTAGCATATACACCGTAGTTTAGGTTCATCCAAGTAGCGTACACACTTCGATGCATGGTTTTGAGGTTACAACTGGTTTTGAATGATGATGCAATGTTATGGGTTTAGATCTGTGTACTCATTACAGTGATCTATCTATTCTAGATGATTGGTTGAAGTTGATTAAGTATGAATGAATGGTTTATTCAGTTGTGTCAGAGGTTCAGAGGTTGTCAATGAGTGATTGAGTTGTGGCTGATTCAGAGAGTGATGATTGAGTTTTAGTGACTGATTGATACAGATGTATGTGATGGTTGTATTGTAGTTGTGATTAATTTTTCAGCTTCATTGTTGTTGATGGGTCTTGTGTGAAAATTTGATGAAATGTGGCCTTCAAATTGTGGTGTTGTGATCTAGGAGTATCAAGTCTGAAAAATTATGGAACATGGTCCCTGGAGGAAGAGAGAAGGTCGTAGCCTTTTGTAGGTCAGTGGCTATGTACTGGTAAAAATATTGGCCAGTATAAGAGCTAGGGGGTTGGATATCTGTTCCAATAGTAGCTAGAAAATGACTGAAGGTTGGAGCCTTTAGTAGGTTAGCACCTACATACTAGTAAACATTTCAGCTAGTACAAGAGATAGGGGGTTGTAGCTCCCTTCTAGTAGATGTTGGAGAATGAGATAAGGTTGTAACCTTATGTAGGTAAAATCCTACATACTGGTATGAGTCTACACTAGTACAAAGTTGTAAAAAGATTTTCTTATTATTAAAAGAAGACAGAGACGACAACATCAGGTGGTTTTCACCCACATTGCATTTCCACCTTAAATCTTGGTGTTCATGTGTGTTGCTTATGTGTGATGGTTTATTATGTTATTACTGTGCATGGTTACTATTTAATGTCTAATAATGTAGTGATTCACTAATTAAAGTTCAACATATGATGAATTAACTGAATCATAAACTCACTTGATATATGTTGGTTGCCTAAAGAACAGTTGCATGCACATGTGAGTTCCCTTCACTGAAGTAGCATATATAAATCTATTTATGGAAATGAAAAGTTATTGATTTGTAAATACTAATTCACCCCCCACCTCTCAGTATTATTTCCAACATTAGCAACCGCATGGTTATGTGCACCACAAAATCTACATGGTTTTCTACGCCATGAATCTTGTTCATCATTAATAATATGTTTGTAATGAAGATGAAATTTAGAGTAATAGGACTTTTTATGCCTCTCTTTGTTGCCTCTAGTGTAATCGTGGCGATGAGAGCTTACCTTAGATCTTACTTTTCAATGTGCATTGCCATGGGAGGATTGTGATGTGTTCCCATCATCCTCTCTCCTCAATGGTTTCAATAATGCCTTGGAATATTTTTCTTCCTTTGAACACTCTCTTTCGGTGTACCCCAAACCTGCGAATCAAGGTTTTTATTCAACTTCCAGTGGTTGAGTCCTTCCTTGGCCATTAACACTAAGTACTCCTCCTTTATAGCCCATCTTGGTAGTGTGTCTCATGTATTTTCTTGAAATGGTTACATCCATGTTTCCAACAGAAATAATGTCACGCAGAAATGAAATTGAAGAACGATCAACATTATTTACCTCAATTGTCGATTTTGAAATAGGTGATGATGACTTCTCTAAGCCTTCATTGAACTTCAATTTTTCCAAGGCCTCTTTCGTGCCTTGTATTTGAATATGCAATCTATGCTTCTACTTGTTCTCTTCTGGTAGAAGTATCCTAAATTTAGCATTATATTCTTGAAGGATTTGATTGATCTACTCATATGAATGATAATTATATAATGAAGAAGATTAATAATCACTAGAAAATGGAGATGTAGCATCGTCCACTTCTCTTTCTTTGTCTTATATCTCTCTTGCCATTTTCTTCTTATGACCTACATACATTAAATCTACCATGTGTGTGATATTGAGGGGGTCCTTGTAGAGATCTCTTCTATTCTCCATTTTCCTTCTTGTTGCACATTCAATATCTGGTGATCATTCACACTTGCAATTCACATCAACAAGAAGAAGCCACTGATACAAAACGTGATCCAGATATTTTAGCTACCAAAAATAACCAAGATCTTTTACTTATGTGATGTTAACAAAATTGCATATGAAAGAGTATAAAATAACTAGTTGTGCTTTATTTAAAGAAGAAGAAACATAAAAACAACCATCAAATCAAAGAACACACGCACATTCATAATAGAGTTCACCTAGTGTGGGTTACGTCTTTATACCTAGTGTCAAGAGTGGGGAGGCCACTTGATTAATGTTTCAAGATGATGATGAGTACATGGTACATTCTTTATCATTAAAAGGATAAATTCCCTCAACCAGAGTGGCATGTCTCTCCATGAGACTTTCTCCCTATAAGAACTCTCCCTCATATGGGCCCTCCTTTAGCATGACAATATAATAAATTATCACATGATATAACATATAAGTATCCTCCAATCATAATGGTAACAAGGATATCAACAACAAAATAATCATCTAAGGAAATCAAAAGAAAAACATGGCATCACTACATCATATACCTCCACTTTCATGGACGGCCAGAAAATGAAAAGCTCGGTAGATGAAATGAGTTGCATCGTTGAATTCATGGCATGATGTCATGGCCCCTTTCTCAAACCATAAAAAATTAGATGCTCGGGAATATCAAATATCCCCCCAAATATTACGTCCTAGAGATGGCCAAAAAATTCGTTGCTCGAATGGAAATTTTGAGTACACCACTATGCTACTTGTGAAATTCTGTGAAATATGACTATAAAGTTGACATCATTCTACCTCTATAGAAAATCAGCCTCTAAGGGCATCTTTTAGGTTCCTCAAAATTATAAAAATATCCCTCACAGCCAACTGCCTGAAATTCTACTACTCATATGAGGAAACATATGACACCATCATATTCCCTATGAAATTATCATTCTTTTGGGTATAAATTTCACATGATTTAGTCAATATAAACAATAAACCTTTAGGGAATCTTTCATATTCCTCCAAGATTCTGCATGGGAAAATTTTGTGGAATATTCCCCTAAAATATACCATGTCTCAAAATATGTGCCCAACTACGCATGGTTCCACGGCTTCTGGTTCCATTCTTTCCCTTGGCATCTGTTCGGTGCTCTTCCCATCATTTCTTAGAAAAAATAAATAAATAAAATAAATAAATAATATATATATAGATATATATATACATATATAATATACATATATATATATATATATATATATATAAAATATAAATATATATAATTATATATATTGTTGGATAAATCTTCCAAAGGCCTAATTGGGCTTTCCCAGTCGGTGGGTTTCATTAAAAGTGTTTGGAGTTGGGGAGTCGTAAGTTCAAACCCCATGAGATCCCGTTTTTGGTATTGGCATGCTCACATTTGGAGTGGCAGTTACATTAGACAATCTAGCGAACTGTTAAACCATCACATGGTGGTTGGAAGCATTCATTTCTGAAGTGCAGTTATAACACTTGGAGTGGAGTGTTATGTTATATGACATACGATATCTTATGGATTCTCAATTATTGGCATGTTGTGTTGTGGGGTCGGTGAGGGTTCAAGGCCGGTTGGCCCTGTTATGTGGTCACATTATGTTGCACAACCGTCCTGCATTTCGAGCTTGACATGATTTTACAACAACAACGATATATATATATATATTATATAATATATATATATATATAATATATATATATATACACATATATATAATATATGTTGGTCATCAGGTGTGGGTGGAGGCCTGCCATTGCCTACTACTACATATTCTCTGATCTTATAACAAGAATGGTGACAAAATTTCAATGGGAATTTGAGGGTTACTCAACAAATTAAGTAGGCAAAAAAATTTCCCTTTTCAAATGCCGGATTCTGTGTGACGACCCTTCGCCAAATTGTTACCTTGTTAGTGTCTACTAGTTGGTCTAGTTTGACCAAAAATTTGACCACAAATAGCTTGTGCATACAAAGTCATATTTGAGTGGCGTTTACACAATTAGAATTAGGGCTACGAGAAATGTGATATGGTCCTAGTTTCACTTCAATACGATCATTTTTATTTATGAGCTATTCTGAGCCACTTTTAAATTCCAAGCATTTCTGGAGCCACCTCGATCACCTTTTTTGACCCTATTATCAATAGAAACTCTTATCACTCACTTATACAATGCTGAGTGGTGTTGCTACTTCTTAGAATGTTGTTGTGTTTCGTCTGGTATTGTTCTTCCCCAATGAAACCCTCGACATTATAATAATTAGTATGCACTAAAAGCTTCATGATGGCCTCCATATTGGTAGGTTATAGCTTTGTATATCCTCTACATATCACACACCCCAAATACACCAAAGACTATTTTCTAAACTCACACTTCTTGATATTTTCTAGTAACTAGTGCTTCTTAAATTTCTCTAACACCAACATAAAAAGGGAGATGTGCTCCTCCCAAGCAACACTATTTGCCAATATATCATCCAAATAGACAATAAAAAATGAATCTATAAAAAGGTGTACTTTATCCTTAATTAACCTCATAAATATAGGTAGTGATTTGCATAAGTGAAATGGCATGACTAACCACTCATAAAACTCTTGCCTAATTTTGAACATGGTCATCTAGGTAACTTCTTTTCTTATTTAAACTTGGTGATATCCTAACATTAAGTCCAACTTGGTGACATATTTTTCATGTTGCAAATTATCCAATGGATCATCTATCCTAAGTAGAGGGTTCTATTGTTGAGTGTAATTTGGTTTAATGCCATGTAATCGACACACATATACCAAGTCCCACCCTTATATGTAATATTGATGATGGCTGATCCACATGGTGAAGTACTTGGTTGAATGACACCCTATTCTCATAGGTCATACAAATTATTCCTCACCTTACTTTCTTTTATGATGGATTACCTAAACAACACAATGTTTGGAAATTGGGAGTCTGAAAATAGTTGGATCTTTTCCTTCACTTGTCTTTTTGACATTAGCCCTTTAGGATACTAGAACATGCCCATGTATGCCTATATAAACTGTTGCATTTATTATTTTTTGTTCCTTATTAAACCTCTCCAAGTATGATTCCACTCTCCGACTAAATCTTCTATAGACTAATTTTCTGTTAAAATTAGTGAAAGGTACTTCTACTAGAAGTGATTATTTTCTTTTCCTAGTTGGCATGCACTTGTGAAATTTTGGATTGGATTTTTTATCCATTTATGGTGAATGATTTTCCATCCTTGATGTGGTGATAAAATTTGTCTCATTGTATGAATATTGTATAGTCCATCGACATATAGGTACTTTCAAACACCACTCCACATGCATAAACAAGAACTAGATGTAGTTCTACTTCATTAATAAAATCAATACTGATAGAAAATTTTATTTTCCACTATTTGGTTACCTTTACTATGTCTTCCATATTTACCAATCATAATAGATATGGACTTGGATGGTCACAAACTTCCAATAATAATTTGTTGTCCAAATCACCTAAAATGATATTTTCTTGCAATCCTAAGTTGAAGAGATAATTAATCATTATCTTCTTGACTTTTATAATTAAATGGAAGAGTATGGCTATTTCTTCTCCTCCTATTTCTTGTGGCTATTCAAATTCACCCCTTTTGCACTAATTTACATATTATATTATCATCCATGTTTGAGCTTCCTTCCACCTGGCTTCTTGAATTAAAGGCTATGCAATTATTTTTCTTTACATATTTCTTCCTATTCCTTAGGTTGATGTATGGATGCAACTTATATTAGTTTTCCTATGTCTAACCATTAATATTAAGGTGGTTGAGTGGTTGTAGATATTTTCAAATTGGTGTGCAGTGACTATTGTCTCTTTATCTTTCTCCCATTTCTACTTGTTATTCACCTCCTTGGAAGCTTTCTGATGGTCTCTCTACTTTGAACCACTTGGCTTCCCTTTCATTTGGCTTATGTTCTCCAAGAAGTCTTCCTATACAAAATCCTCGTCCACCAATTTGGGTTCTAAAGGATCACTTTCCTTTTCAAATGGCTATGTAAAACCCCCAGATAGATAAGTACTAAATATGGGTTATTTGGGAAGATACCCAACATTATGGTCATCTTATGTGACCATATCATAAAAGAAAAGAAAATATCAACCAATGACTTCAAAATAAGAATTTTTAGTGGGGAATCCTCCCATTACATCACATAAATTAACAATTCTTGGATGATAGAAATGACAATACATCCTTGTTATATATAAGAGCCTAAAGAGTCATAATATAATCATGGCCTACATAACAATAATAATTTAAGGGCACAAAAATAACAATAGTGGGCTTTTATGGGGCTCAACAATAACAATATGGGGGCTACATGGACAAAAACAATAATAATATGGGGGCTACACTTAGTATTCTAGGGACCTAATATGACCCTATTATTTCCAAAAGTGGTTTCCTCAATGATTGAGTAGTTATAGGTGCTTCTATATAAAATTCTGATCACCCTATGTGGAATCTTCAGTGGGTAAGTTCTTCCACTTAATAAGATACTCTGAAGTTGATCAATTCCAAAGATTTCAAGTTCTTATTTCCATGATTGCTTCACGCTGTAATATGATTTTTCATTCCTCATTAGGTTCTCACAATATTGTTTGTAGTAGAAACTTGTCACCTATAACCTTATTTAAGCATGAAACATGCAAAACTAGTACTTAGAAAGATGCGGGAAAGTCCAATTTATATGCCATAATACTAATCTTTTGCAACACCTTGTAAGTACCATAGTGCTTGGGTGTCAATTTATTATCCTTATTAGCTTGCTTGAGGGACATTTGTTTGTATGGTTGTAACCTTAAAAATACCTAATCACCCACATCAAAACTTATTTCACTCTGATGTTGATATATCTATTATTTCATTCAATTTTGTGCCAGTGTTATGTTATCCTTTAAGAGTTTGATAATTCGTTGGTGCTCGATATGATATTTTACTTCTGGAACCTTAGAATTTTATCTTAATGATGATGTGATGGATGCTGGATGATATCCATAAAGTTCCATAAATGGGGTCATTTTTATTGCGGTATGGACGGAAGTGTTATACCACCATTTAGCAAACGTTAAACAATTGAGCCAATGCATTTGTTTATCATATACAAAGCAAGGAATATATCATTCCAAACACTTATTCACTATCTCAGTTTTCTCATGATATTGAGGATGACAAAACGAGCAATGTGCTAATTGAGTACCAAGATTAGAAAACAATTTTGTCAAAAAAATTATAGTCAAGACGGGACCTCTTTTACCTACAATAATATTAGGTTTCCATGTAGCTTTTCAACTATTTCCATAAATATAGTACTAAATGTAATCATTTTGAAAGGATGAGATAGTGAAGCAAAGTGTGCATACATGGGAATTCTATCAAGTCCACCATGATTACACTCTTTCTTTTGGATTTGAGAAAAAATATGATAAAATCTATTGAATCCTCCTCCCAAAGCTAACTTGGAATTCCTAAACATTGTAATAGACTCAGTGTCATAATTGTCTCAACTTTATTTTGTTTGCAAACTAAAAGAAATCCAAAAAAAATTGAATATCAGATTTAGTGTCATCCCAAAAATATTCCTTCTTAACCATGTGGTAACTTTTTAAAAATCCCGTGTCCTCCAAAACAAGAGCGATGTAATTCCAAAATAATATTTTGCTTGAGTTTATGAGCTCTTCCATAGATATAAGTGATGTTTGTGCCATAACGAATCATTTTTCCAGATAAATGTGTCAGATTTACTCGGATTATGGTGCAAATTTTGGAAGAAGATCACACCTCTTCGCCATTCTTCCATTCATCTGTTACTTCAGTTATCTAATCAGGTTGGATAATAGAAACAAAACTGAAAAATTATTCCACATCCTCATCCCTTCTCAAGAGTGCATGTTCAATAATATTTTTCTTCCCTTTTTTATAAATGATTTGAAAGTCATAACCCAACATCTTGTTGACCCATTTTTGCGCTGCTCTTCTAAACATAATATTTGTTCCAAAAAGTAGAAAATCACGATATGTTTTTATCTTAATGCATCTTCCCATTAAGTAAAGGCATCATTCCTTAAAGGAATGTATTATTTCTAAAATTTCCTTCTCATAAATAGGTTTGTGTAAATAATTTCCCTTGATTGAATGACCTTCAAAAGAAATGGATCTTTCTTCTTGAATTAAAATAACACCAATTCCATTTCTTTAAGCATCACATTCCACAATTTTTTTTTCAAGCTTGGTGTAGCTAAGACCAAAGTATGGCACATTTCCCCTTTAAGATGTTCAAAGCCCTTAGTTTCTTCTCAAGACCAAAAAAAATGCATCTTTCTTCGGTAATGTTGTTATAGGTGCTTCTATTTTCTCATAATTCTTAACAAACTTGTGATAATACCCTATATACCTGAGAAATCCTCAAAGATGCTTTAGTGTCATGGGAATTTTCCATCCTTTCATTGCTCTGATTTTGTTAAGGTCTACATTTAGACCATTAGGACATACAATATGACCCAAATATTCCACCTCCTAAACCCCAAGGAAATATTTGGAGGGTTTTGCATATTATTGTTTGTCCTCCAATAGTTTAATAACCCTTTCAACATTTTGAACATGATCTTCCCAATACTTGTTGTAGATTAGTATGTCATGAAAAATTCTAACACAAATTTTATAAGAAAGGGCTTAAAAGTGGAATTCGTCAAACCTTGAAATGTGGAATGTGCATTGGTAAGGCCAAATGGCATGACAAAAAGAATCAAAATGTCCTTCATCAATTTTGAATTTTGTTTTCGGAATTCCTTATGTCTTCATTATAATTTAATGATACCCAGAATGAGGATTCCACTTGGTGAGGTAAATTTCTCAATGTAATTCATCCAAAATTTCATCAGTGATAGCAATGGGAAATTTATCTTTAACAATGAGCTTATTTAGCTCTCTATTATTTGGACACATACATCATGATACATCCTTCTTGTCTACCAAAATTATTGGATAAGAGAAAGAGCTTTGGAAAGTTTGAATTATACCTGACTCTAGAATTTATACAACCATATGTTCAATTTCACCCTTTTGTGCATAGGAATATCTGTAAGGTTTGATGTTCAGAGGAACACTACCTAGAATAAAGCTAATAGCATGATCATGATCAAGAATACTTACGAGCCCTTCCAAATTCTTAAATACCTTGAAATGAGTGTCAAGGGCTCTTTGTAGATCTAAACAAATGGATAGTTTCAATTTTTGAACATCTAGCGAACCTAATTGTAGAATTATGTCCCATTTTTATTTCTTAAAAAGAATGGTCATGCCACTAGAGCTTATTTTCTTCCTCGGTTTCCCTACGATACCCCTTAATTTAATTTTCTTTCCTTTGCAAAACAATTTCAAGACATGTTCTTAAAAAATTAAAAGATATAACACCCAAAGATTATAACCATTGGACTCCTAATACAACATAAACACAATTCTTTAGAATGGAAACCATTGGATTATCCAATCCATATTCCCCCATGGTAAGCTTGATATTATGGAACTTCCCTGAGCAATTTATAGTTCCTCCATTTGCACCCATCACTTGACACTTTGGTGTTGGACATACAAAGAAATTATATTCCTTGGCTATATTACGATGAATAAAATTATGGGTATTACCCGAATCAATCAACACTATTAACTTTTTCTTCTTGATATATCCTTCTATATTGAGAGTTTAAGGAGTAGTAATTCCTGCCATTGCATTACAAGATATGGTCATATTCATTTCTTCTTTGTCTCAGTTGGTTCCTAGTGTATATTCTCTTATTTCAATGTTTCTTATTCCTTTTCTTCCTCCTCTTCAAAATCTATTTAAAATAACTTCTTCTTAGCACACTTAAGACCTTTGGTGTACAATCACAACTATAACACAACCCTTTTACTATTTTTTTCCTCCAGTCATTTTTGTATCAACCTTGTAGATTGTTGGAGGCTAGGAGCAATAATACTTCCATATTTATAGTTGTGAGTAGTACGCCTTATGGTTTCCATAATTTTGGTTTCAACTTTTCTTTCCACCCTGAATGCATTTTCTAATTAATTAGTTTCCCAAAGGCGAACGTCATGTTGGATGTTATCCTTTAATGTGCTATGAAGACATCAATCATATGCTTCTCTTGAATATCATTTACCTTGATATTCGATCATTTGAATTCCTCAATTTTCTCTTTTGCTGAACCCTTTTGTTTGAGATTTATCACGTGGCTAAACAAGGAATTGCTCCCTGTATCCTCATAATGTGCTACCAGTTTCTCCATAAAAAATGTCCAAGTAATAATTTATTTATGAGAACAAAGCCATTTATACCACATAAACTGGTTGGGTTCTAAACATAAAGATGCAATGCGTACCTTTTGTGTTTGTGGTGTTGGCATTATGATACAGGTGTTGTCCTTGATGCCAACTCACTCAGATGACAGTTCATAGTGCACCAGGTCAACAACAAAGGATTACAAATCAAACTCCAAAGAATGAAAAAAGAGAGGTATACTCTAGTTCACTTTGTCCAAGAAGCATATACATGCTGGTTAATAGATGAAAAGTAGTGTATAACTTATGCATGCACTTTCACAAGAGGAAAACCACGTACATGTTGGGAAACCAAGTTTTTTTCCAAGGTATTTTGATCCAAGGTATTGTCCAAGGTATTTGGTCTGAGGTATTTGGTTCAAGGTATTGATCCTAGGTATCTGGTCCGAGGTATTTGGTCCAAGGTATTGAGAAAGGCCTAAGAGTATATAAGGAGGAGAAGATCATTAGGCCAAGTGAGCAAGCAATAAGATTCTAAGGAATACTTCTTTCTAAAGTATATTTTATATTGCATGGTTATGTTTGGGAGTGCATCTGAAATATTTATGTGTACCTTGAGTTCAATATTGTATCGGGAATCATGAGACTTGAAATGAACCATTCATGAATGATGTAATATTGGTTTAGATTAGATTTGATGTTTTGCACCTGCTTTATTCGTTATCTATTATGATTTGGGTTTATTTGAAGTCTGGAATTGCAGCAAAGTTCTAAGTCAATATTTGTAGATATGTAGACAGGTTCTTCTCGACAAAGAGCATGTACATGCAGGTTCGGTTCTTTCAAGTAGCGTATACAAAAGAAACACTTATTCTAAAATCTAACTGATCTATCTGATCAAATTCTATTATTTTACTATTGTCTATCAATGAAGTCTTCTTACATCTAAACGTAAAACTTAATGCATAAGCATAATGGCATTTGATTTATTGATTGTATAAGTGAGAAGAAGTGCTCTTTGTCCTTACCTATGTAAAGTTCTATAGATATTTAGTATATTGATGGTTGGTATAGACTTGATTTAAAAGTTTATGTTTGTAGTAGTTTTGAACGTATATGGAGGTTTAATTCACAGAAGTAGCATATAGATGTAGGTTGGGTTCAGATAAGTAGCATATACACTCTAATGCATGATTTTTGAGGTTACAACTAGTTCTGAGTGATGCAGGGTTCTGGGTTCAGCATAGTGTTCTCGTGTTAGTGATTTGATTGTTCATATCAACTAAATATTGGTTGATGCAGTTTAAGTTTAAAAGTTTTGCTAGGTCCAATGTGAAAATTTGATGAAATGTGGCCTTTTAATTGTCGTGTTGTGATCCAAGAGTATCCAGTCTCAAAATTCATGAAACGTGGTCCCTGCTAGAAGACTGGAGTTTTCTGTAGGCTGGCACCTACGTACTAGTAGACATATTGGCTAGTACTAGTGCTAGTGGGTTGTAGCTCCCTTCCAATGGAAGCTGGAGAATGAGAGAAGGTTGTAAACTTTTGCAGGTAGAATCCTGCATATTGGTATGAGTTTGCACTAGTACAAGATTGTAAATATATTTTCTTATTATTAAAAGAGGACAAAGACAACAACAACAGGTTTTTTTTACCCACATTGGGTTTCCACCTTAAATCTTGGTGTTTATGTCTGTTGCTTATGTGTGATTCTTTATTATGATTTTACTGCATTGTCTATTAAATCTTTGATATATTGGTTTAATCTAAACACATAATAAATTGTCTAAATCACAAGTTCTTTGCATATATGTTGGATTCTTTAAGCACAGTCGTGTGTACATGCAAGTTCACTTCACTGGAGTAGCATATATAAATCTATTTGGGAAATAAAATTATTGATGTGATAATACTAATTCACCCACCTCTCAGTATTACTTCCAACAATTTGTATTAGAGCAGGTCCTTCATAAGAAGCTTGATTGCTTGAAGGGATATCCAGCAACATGAACAATCAAGAAAGCGTGGTGTTATGCTCCTATACTAATAGGTATCATATTTCATGATTGACTTGATCAGATCTGTAATATGTTCATACATTTTCTTATTGCAAAGGTTTTCCATATTTTCAAAAAATAAAAGTAAAAATTTTAAAATTGTAAAGAGGGTATACCCTAAAAGAATAATCAAAGGGTAAAAAGAATAAAAATGGTCAAAAAATGAGAGAAAATGAACCCCCAAAAAAAAAGACCAGGATAGTGGGCAAGCCTAAATGCCACTACTTTTTCATTCTTTATAATGAAAAATTGTGTGCAACTTGTTAACTTATGCCACAATTGATGAGTAGTCAAACAGCTTAATCTTGGCTAGTTCATATTTGAATTTCATGTTTTAGAATAGAGAATGAATATTTTACCAAACAATGTAAACTTGGTAGATAAGTAGATAGGTAGAGTAAATAAAAAGGATCTCAACAGTTCAATCTGAGCCCTTGGATGTAATAAGAGGATACTTAGGTAGGCTTGCCATGTAAAAGAAAAGAAGATTGATAAGGGTTTGCCAGTCTAAGTGCACCCAAATAAATAAGGAAAAAAAGCTAGGTTAAAGTAGGTAGGGTAGGTAGACAGTGTTGCAGAATTACTTGTGATGGATAATGTCTCCAAATGTGTTAATTTTTATTTTTATCACAAGTGCCATGCAGACATTAAACTTGATGCAATTCAAGCAAGATAAGGTCAAATAACTAACTTCCATTCACATTTTTCCTAAAGATTTCACTAATTCCCCCCTAAAGTATTAAGGCCTTTGAAAATTATAGGGGCCTAGAGCATTTCTTTGACTTCTGGAGGGACCGGACCCTCGGCCCCGTAATTTAAATGGCGTAAGTACATAAAACCATCCATAAAACATTCATTCACTCTCATAAGTCTTTTCCTAAGTAAAATCCTATTTTACTTAGGAAAAATGCGCAATATCACATAAAAACCCCTTTTCCACCTCAAGCCTAAGTTTAAATATATACTCTAATGTTTTTACTTAGCGCTTTTATCACATTGCTTCTTATTAACATTTAACACATATTATATAAATCCTTTGGAAAAATTAACCCACTCCCATATTATTTAAACTATATAAAACCCCGAAATATCATATATCTCGTCCCGGTTAAATATAACCATAGATACTTGTCAAAAAGGATTAATTGGGATTAATTGACCCTTAATGTTAATTAAGAACCAACCCCCAACCAATCGCATTGCCCCCGATACAATTAAAATATTTTTTATGTTGGGCCCACTGCAGTTAAGCCCCCACCTTAAAAAGGGATTAATTAACCCTCACGGTTAATTAATAGCCTCTCCATCCAATCCTGTCAACCCCGATATAATTAATTAACCCTTAAATTTATCAGGCACGCCTCTATTATATCCCCATCTCGTCAGATCCCTGACATTCATCCGACCCTGCCCTCATCATCCAACAACTGATATCAATATCGTACCCCCTTGGTGATTGTGCTTTAACTTGTGATCACCAGGCGGTTTTTGTCCTGTACCTCTGCCAGGCGTCGTGCAGTCGATCTGATCACTCACCCCTAGCCCGATACCACCTAGTTCCAAAAGCGGTATGATCTCATACTGCTTACCACCCTCCACAAATGACAAAATGTCTTGTCACGCTTATGTCATACACCCAATAAATAAAAAACCCCACCAACCTTGACTTTGTTAAATAAAAGAAACAAATGCCAATTTCACAATTATGTGTTGCAATTGTGCTCCCATGCAAAGGGATGGCCCAGTCATCTGTTAAGCTCTCCAACTGCCACCTGATCAAGAAATTTATAGTAACTCAACCCAGGACTGGTTATCAAACCTACCATTGTACTGTTCACTGCCCCCTACAAGTATTTATCCAATTTTTCACTGAAATCTTGTAATTATGGTTTTCTACAGAAAATTCTGCAACAAAGAGCCAAATTGAGTTCTAACTTAGTCTGTGATTGCCATAAAAAGTTCCCAAACATGTTGTTTGGCCTAATTTCTTATAGAAAACTAAAATTCTATTTTTGAATCCACAAGAGCCAAAAATGGAAACCCCTATTATTTTGAATATCATTCCAATCAATGCCCCTGAGAAAGACCAAGGCTATCTGCATCTGGCAGATAAAGATTTCCAAATAAAGGACATAACCACTACCCAAGATCATCTAAAAGCCTTTTGCCAAGCCAGAAACAACTACTTAAATGGCTCAGACATCCTGGGAGTGTGTAAATCCAACCTTCCCACATACTTTCTTCCCTTAGTCCATGTCCTTCCTAAGATAATTCACCAATGTTGTGCCAATTATGGTCCTAACCCGAGAGTTGTTATGTCCCCAAGCCAAACAGTCTTATTCCCCATAACAACTGCATCCATGAATGAAATGTTGCAATTTTCCCCTGATCAAGCCCTTACTCCCCTTGCTATGGAATATTTGCTTGAAAAATCATCTCAGTTGTCCCAATTAGAAATAAGCTGCCTCGATCAAATATTTGTGTCACCAAATCACCAGCCTAAGATCCCACCTCCTTATCTGCAGGTTTGCTTCACAGAAATAGGAAAACTCATTGTTGATATGATATCTTTAATCATGGGATTCAAAACCAGTGAGTTTTTTGATGATGTAACTCTAGTTTTATTGTAAATATTTACTCCTAGACAACCCCCTGCTGTTAGATATGACTATGCTTCCTACATTACCAATAAAATTCATGATCAATTCCTAAGGCTTGACAATGAAGGAGTCTTCAAATACATCACTTTCATCTACCATATTATGTTGTATTATTAGTTAGAGAACTTTCCCTTTCTTGTCAGGAAGCTTGACACTAAAGGAAATCCTAGGTCTACCATATTTTGGGGTCTCATTTTCTGTAACACTCTTGAATCCCCTTACACCTATAATGAGTTCATTGATTTATTTGTGCATTTTGCAACCACTTTATTGATAGGAGTTTCCCCTCCTAGGATTAGTGGTGATATAAAGAATATCCTCTAACTCCCCAAGGAATACAGAATAGGTGATTGGTATCTATACAAGAACCACAAAAAATTTAGGATCTATGGGTGTGAGCTCCACCCTTTCAAGCTTCAAAGTATGTTCCAATGAGTCTGTTTGCATTGGAATACCTTAGACAGATGCTACATATAGACTTAGTCCATTTTCGTAATGCCAAAAAGAAAGCTCAGCCTAGGATCAAGAATCAGTTAGGCCCTTATATTTTCAATGATAGAGAAGTATGGAGAGAAGTAGAAATAATTTTAGAAGAGCATATTAAGTTACAAAATAGTTTTGGGTGGAGGCCATATGACCCCAACAATTTTATATGTGAAAGAAGGATGAGAAACAAGTTATCCTGATATATTCACCATAGGATCCTAGAGATTGAGCAGTTTGCAAACTTGGATGAATGGATAGAGAGGACCTTAGTAGAAAATGTTAGTGAATAGGTCACTATAGAAGATGCTAGGAGAGATCTTGAGAAAGCCCTTGACCTGGATTCTTTTGGGCAAGTATCACTTGAGCTATCTCAAAGGTTAGGAATTGGTACATCCATTTTTGGAACCTCTTAGCAACCTTCACAGGAAGTCAACATTCCAGCCATAGGAATAGCTAAAGGCAAGGAAGTAGAGACCATAGAATAGCCTACAATATCAAATTAGCCTATAATTTCAAAAGAACAGGGTCGAATGCTAACTCCTCCAGCTCAAACCCATGTAGAAGAAACTCTAGTTTTGCAAACTTCTCCAAATGAGGAAGGAAATAAAAAGAGGGACAGGGATAGTACTACCCCTACCAATGGACCTATAGGATAGCCTGGGGAAAAAAGGAAAAGACTGAACCCTCTGTTAGAAGAGGAAATAGCTGAAGGGGTTACAAAAAACCAAAGAGAAAAAATGGCAGTTATCCAGCAAACTTTCCCATTGGGAAAAACATCCACTAGCTCACAGAGGAAAGAGCTAGAAGGACAACATAATTATGAAATATCATCCCTCAGTCCACAAATTAGAGAGGCCTTAGATATCAGGATGATAGTTACAAAAATAAAGGCCAAGAACGACCCATTAAGAATTCAAATTTACAATCAATATTTGAAAATGACCCCCAAAAATAAGCAAAGACTAATGTTAGCCTATGACATTAAAGAAAGAAAGATAGTAATGAGCTACTTCAAGCCAAAGGTACAAAACTACAGTCAGCAGCAGATTACATCGGAACTAACCTAGATGTCTTGGGAGAGGATATTCATCCTTTAGATTAGATTGAACTTCACAAGCAAACTGAAGAAATGGTCTATTCCACATTGGCTGGTAAAGCAATGATGTCCCATAAGCTACAAAATTCCTTGGATAATACAACTGACCAACTTCACTTTGAAAAAACATCCTCCCTGGCCAAGGATAAGAGAATAAAGTCATTAGAAGAAATAATCATTGGATTGGGACATGATTCTAAAGATTCAAAAGGTGTAGAAGCATTGATCAAGAAGAAAGAAGAAGACATTGTAGCCCTGAGGAAATAGCTAAAGATACCTCCTTCAAGGCATCCACAGACTGTTGAGGTTATAAAATAGAAATCTGAAGAAGAGATGATGGACCTACTCTTGGAACTCAATGAAAGATTGAATGATATAGAGCCAGGATTAGAAAATGCACTAAAGAACAAGCAGGAAGAGTCAACCTCTCAACCCCTTGAAGTAATACCAATAGTCTCAACAGCAGTCCCTTCTACACTTGGGATAGTATTAGCCCCAAACATCCCAACACCCAGAGCAGTGTTGGTCACAGGTATAGCGACAACAGGAACAGGACCAGGTAGTAGCACCAATTTGGGCACAGAAGAACTAATAAAGTCAATGGAAGACATGAAACTACAAGTTTCAGAATTAAAACAAGTAAAATAATAGTTTTCTAAAATGGAAAGAAATTATGACCTCTCAAAGATAAATGTTGTAGAAAAAACAAGGGAGATTAAAGAATTAGAAAATAAAGTGAAAGCATTAGAAAAAGATCTCACTTTTGACAAGCCTCTGGAAGAGATCAAGAAAATTCTTTGAGCCAACATCACTCAATCTATAAATGATGTTTGGTCATCCATCCAAGTGATATTGGAATAGATTGATCTAGTGAAAGCAACACAGGGAGAAATTCAAAAGACAAAAGCTCTATCAGGACAAATGCCAGATGAACCCAACCGGCTTATAAATTTTTTGAATAACAGTAATAAGGAACAATTGAAAGAACTTGGCATCACAGACATGACAGGGACAATTTTGGAAATCAATAGGGTGCTAACCAAGAAAACTTTGATGCAGAATTTAGAGAGAAGATGTCAAGATATGCGGGTGGAAATAAATTCTTATATGGAGAAGTTCACTATTTTGCAGAATAAAGGGTTACCAGACCTTTTGGTAATTAATGACAGATTAATGAAGCATAGATATTATGTAGACAAATTGAATAAGTATGTTGGCAATCAAGCTAGTTCACCAACAAGTGCATCCGGAACGGAAGCACTCCCCACAGGCTGAGTTGTCTATGATAGCTTAGAGAACTCATTCTATGTTGAGCATGAGATAAAGCACTTGTTACCAATCCAGCGTAACTTTTTCAGATATATAGAAACTAATCAAACCCAGAGGAAACTTCAGAAACATAGATTTCCAAAGAAAAAATGGTGGGAAGACATGTTGGAAATTTTGTAAATTTATCCTTAGTAAACTGTAATTTTGGGCTATTTACTGTAGTAAGATGAACAAAGATAAACAAAGATCAAACAAGTTCAAGTATATGAGAACATGTAAAGAGTATCAGTGAACATAGGGCAGCCAACACAGAGTTACTAAAGAAGAAATCATCAAGCCAAATCATAGAGCCTGCCTCCAGCACACTCAGCAAGAATAGGAATAACACAATATTAGTTTTCCTTTCTCTTATCTTCGAGACTAGTTGTCTCTATTTTCTTGTAACTTATTCATTAGTCATCCTAGAATATATCTCACTCTGTTATGAGATATTTTTTGTAACTTATTTTGTATAAATACTCCCTCAATTGGAGTATTGAGAGTGGATTCTTAGACATTGTTGTAATATTTATTATTTTGGAATAAAGTCCCGTTGGACCAACTTTGTATGGCTTGTTGGATAAAGAATTGATGCAAAGGACTTTTCACAGATTTGTTGAATAAAACACCAGATCAATAAGTCCTCTATACCTTGTGTTTTAAATTTTTCCTTGTTTCTTATATCATCTATGTTTCATATCTGAATGATAAACAAAAAAAAATAATTTGGAATACGCTTGATTGCACTCTTTTTTAAATCATTATTATTCTCTATATTTTCTTCTAAACTAGGATAAATAGTGAAATCTTAATTTCCCTTGTTTTGTAGTTCATTCATTTTGATTATCTATTAAAGAATACTTAACTGCTCTTTACTAGTAATCATTCAAGTTCCCTCTTTAAATAGGCTGAAGTATTCTTAACTCTCCTTCATCCATTTTGAACCCATTCCATCTATCCCAAGTCTTTATTCGTTCCTTGTTTTGCCATCTCGCCCTGTGAAACCATCCTTTGTTAAGAAACCAAGTCGAGTTAAGCCATCTTCTTTGACTCCATTAGCCCAATGGCCTAAACTAGTCAGTCCAACCCCTCTGTTATTGAATCTCACCACCCAAATTCAAACAAAAGTCCTAAACTTCATAACTAGCCTAATATCTTTCAAAACAAAGCTAAATCATAAAGAGAAAGCCTTGTTTTGATATATATTGGATAGGTTCTATATCTAAAAGATTGGTTTGTGGTTACCTCAGACCCCTTTCCCCTTCTTACACTTTTTGGGAAAATCTGAGTGATAACACAGTGGTGACTCCGCTAGGGATTTGAATAATTTGTTTCTTACTATTGTTTACTTTATAAGCTACAGAAGGAGCCTGAAGTTAGCCAGGTAGCCTTTGAAATGCTCTTGCTTTAAAATTGCAGACGTAAATGAATGCTACTTCATTCTATCTCTGGTGTAGTTTATATATTGAACATCTGGTTGCAAATACTTGATCAGTTCTTCTTATAAAATAAATCTTTAAGAAAGTTTAAATCCCATATCTAAAGATTATTAAAAGGATGGTTGAAGTTGTATTGTAAAACCCATTTAGAGAAAAAAACCAAAAATACACCTCGAAACTTGGCTTCAGAAAGGATTCAATATACCAAAGCTAATCCTGATCAAAATCCACCACCTGTTTTTGAAAATCCTAATCTAATTCCTAGGATTCTTAGGAGACAAGAGAGCCAATAAAAGGAAAAAGAAAAAGAAATACCCTCTCCATATTTTATCAGAATATGAAAACTTGAAAAGATGAACACAGGAAACTGTCCAAGATTACCGCACTTGGTTCAATAATGTTTACAATGTTATTCCCCAAAATCTTAAACCTCCTCCAGATTTGGCATTGATCAAATTCCCTGATGGATTTGATTCTGATATGGCATAGCAACTTAGGGAGAGGGCTCCTTGAACCTTATAAGATATGCAAAGTATAGCTGTCAGTGTTGAAGCCATCCTGATATCCAGACGAGCCAAAGCCAAAGTTGAAAGGACGATACCTTTGAAAGAAGGATCTTCAATCTTTGAACAAAAATGAGATGCTATTATTAAAGGAATGGATAAGCTCGGAGATAGAGTAAAAACAATTGAGAGAAAATCCCCTTCGGATAGTCAACTAGGCAATATTGGGAGAAATCCAAATTTCAGGAAAAACCAAAACCAGAACACTGGAAAAACTGGACCTGACCAAAATATTAGGCCCCCATTCCAGGAAAATTATGCTGAAGCCTCAACTTTTGATGAGCCAACAGAAGACACTCAAATTAATTTGATGGGACTCAACAATGAAAAACAACTTTTCTTGACCCAAGAGGATCAAGAAGCTCACATTCTTGAACAATTCCAAACTCAGTTAGGTAAATCATTTGACTTTAGGGAGGGATATGATACAACCATTTATGAAGTCCACAAGCAATATAATTTGAGGAGCAGAAAAATTGATTTCCCTGAAACTAATAGCCAGAAAGATACAAAACAGCCCAACAAAGGTAATATTAATACCACCCCTGTACATATTCTTTCTAGAATAGACCCTAACCCTGCTAATCCAATTATTGAAGATGTATCCAATAAACAACCCAATAATAGACAACCTTCCACTTCTATTCCTTGCAAAGGAAATGTGGAAGAACCTTCAGAAGATAATTTGGAAAAAACTTCAGCTCATAACCCCACTCCTGAAGAGGAGAAAAACCCAGAAAATACAGCAGAAAAAGAGAATCCAACTATCTGAAATACAAGAAATTAGACTGAAAAACTTTTTAATCTTGAGACTGAAGTAGGCAAATTGAAAATAGTTGTTCCATTGTTTGAATTAGCAAAACATGATGTCTACAGAAGTCAAATTAATAGATCACTCCAAATTTTTGTGAATGAA
The DNA here is from genome assembly GCA_000404065.3 of Pinus taeda. Lineage (NCBI taxonomy): Eukaryota > Viridiplantae > Streptophyta > Pinopsida > Pinales > Pinaceae > Pinus > Pinus taeda. The sequence goes on along the minus strand of APFE030475594.1, from coordinate 35,584 downwards.
GACTCAATAAATGCTTTTGACGACCATGTTGAATTGGTATTTACACCTAAAGTAAACAGAAAAACAGTAGATGGAGGAGTTCCACCTTTCTATGTAAGCTTCAACATACATGATAAAATACTTCATAATGCCATGTTTGATTCTGGTGCATCACATAACTTAATTCCTAAATCTGTAATGGAAAAACTAGACCTAGACACCACCAAGCCATACAAATACCTTTTCTCTTTTGATTCAAGTTAAGTCAAATGTCTAGGACTGATCAAAGACTTATGTGTATCGTCATTTCAATATCCTGCCAAAACCATCTTAATGGACATAGTAGTAGCAGATATTCAACCAAAGTATGGCATGTTGTTATATAGGTGTTGGGGTGCAAAGCTTCAAGGATCTCTACAATTGGATATGTCTTACACTACTATTTCAATGTTTGATCAACCTAGGAAACTCTATAGAGAAACTTTAATGAAATATGTGGTAAGTAGCCAGGAGAAACCTCAAAATTTCCCTATCTACGCAGTACACTCTAATATGGATTCTTTCATTCTTTACAACGTTGAAAGTGATCCCTCAAATGGAGTAAAAGTTTTAGGAGTTGAACCAGAAGAAATTTGAAATGAAAAGTCTAGTGTTGAAATCCAGGAAATTTCTGAGAACAATGACACATCAGATACCCAAGAGAAACCAGAAGAAATAAAAAAACCAGATCTCCCTATTAAATAGATTCCTGAAAACCCTAATACCAATTATGAACATGAAATCCTTTGGCACTTAGAATTTGATGGCTCAGTTAAGAAATTAGGAGTAGAAGCAGGAATTTGTGTGCACAATCTTGAAAATGATCATGCTGAAGGCCATGCCTATAGATTAAACTTTAGATGCATTAATAATATGGCAGAATATGAAGCTCTGTTGCTAGGTCTTAAACTTGTTAAAAAATTAGGGGCAATTAAGGTATCTATCCAGGGAGATTCTAATTTGATAGTTCAACATATTAAAGGGAGCCTTTTAACAAATGATCCTAGATTAAGATATTATAGATGAAAAATGATAGAGATTCTCAATACATTTCTAGAAACGCAGCTTGCCCAAATCCTAAGAAAACATAACTTCCAAGCTCATAGCCTGGCAATGTTTGCCAGCATCTGTAAATTACCATTTGAACCAAATCATTAGTTCACAACTAAGATTAGACACAGACCACCCATACCTAACAATTTGAAGAACTCGCAAGTGTTTGATAGTGATAAGCGGATTAACAATTTTTTAACCCTAGAAGAAGAATTTTCTAGCATTAACATAGATGTAAATACAATTAGTAAATTTGATCAAACAAATGAGATAGATACAGACATTTCAGTAGAAAGTGCAACTCAAATGCTTCACCCAACAAAATTTACCAATAAAGAAATGCAAGATCTTAAAGAAATGGATATTGATGAAATTATTGAAGGAGAATCTGAAGTCATTAATTTAAAACACATTCATTTGCCTAAAGGATTAACTCCTTTGGAATATCTCTTTGATTTCAATGATATTCCAAAGAAACCTAAGATGGAACCCTTAAAAGCAAACATTGAAGACTATAACTTGGGAACTGAAGAAGATCCGAAAATGGTAAAATTATCTAAATCTTTTCCCTTTGACCAAAAAGTAAAATATGTTGAACTAATGAGAGAGTTCCAGGATGTCTTTGCTTGGAGCTATGAAGACCTGAAATCATATGACACCTCTATAATTCAACATACAATACCTCTGAAGGAAAATAGAAAACTATTCAAAAAAAAGCTCAGAAGAATTAATTATGTACTGCTTCCCTTAATTGAAAAACAAATCAAACGAATGTATGAAGCAGGGATAATTGCTCCTATCAAGTTTTCAGAGTGGGTGTCTAATTTAATACCTACAAGAAAGAAAACTGGAGAAATCAGATAATGTGTTCATTTAAGAAATGTAAATAAGGTTTCTTTGAAGGACAATTACCCTTTGCATAAGATGGATCATATTTTACAAAGGGTAGTAGGTGGTTCTCAAATTTCACTTTTGGATGGGTTCTTAGGCTATAACCAGATTCTGGTTCATCCTGATGACTAGGAAAAAACTACTTTTACAACACCATGGGGAATGTTCAAGTATGTTAAAATGCCGTTTGGACTAAAGAATGCAGGGGAAACCTTGCAAAGAGTAATGGACACATAATTTGCAAAAGAAATTCATGATTTCCTGGTTATTTATCTAGATGACTTGACTATGTTTTCTAAATCAGATCAACAACATTTGGATCATCTGCAACAAGTATTCTTAAAATGTAGAAAATATGGTATTTCTTTAAATCCTAAGAAGTCCTTGATTGGTCTGGAGGAAGGAAAAATCTTGGGCCATAGCATTTCCAAAGATGGCATTAGAATTGATCCTGCTAGAATAGAAGCTATTCTGCAAATACTCCACCCCAGAAATGTCAAAGAACTTCAAGCTTTCCTAAGAAAGATTAGCTTTTTGAGAAGGTTTATATCTAACTTAGCTGAATTAATTAGATTGCTTTATAATTTGTTGAAAAATGATACAAAGGTTGAATGGATAGTAGAATCTAAACAAGTATTTGAAGAAATTAAAATGGCTTTGACCAGAAGACCGGTCCTTACAAGTCCAATGTTTGATAGAGACTTCATAATATTTTCATTTGCATCAAAACACACCATAACAGTTGTTTTACTACAAAAAGATGACTAAGGATGTGAGAAACCCATAGCCTTTTTTAGTAAAGCACTTACGGATGCACCATTAAAATACAAAATCATGGAAAGACAAGCTTTTGCACTTGTGAAAGCTATTAAAAACTTTAGAGCCTACATATTGTGCTCCCATGTAATAGCCTATGTGCCAAATGTTGTCGTCAAAGAGATCTTGACTCAAGATGGAATTGAGGGCAAAAGAGGTAAATGGATAGCTACTATATTAGAGTAAGATATTGAAATAAAACCCACAAAGCTTATAAGAGGACAGGAATTGGCCAAGCTCATGACTGAAACAAATTGTCAAGCCCTAGATATTAATGAACTGGATAATGAACAAGACATGGCGACTCCACAAATCAGCCAAGCCTTCTTAGATTCACATTGGTATGCTGATATAATTTATGTACTATTAAACCTGCAGGCTCCTCCAGGGTTATCCAGAACAAAAAAAAGGTTTTTAAAGATGAAAGATTTAATGTTCCGTAATTTAAATAATTTCTATTTTGAAAAAATCATGAGGGTATTCATTGAATTGTTATTAAAAGAAGAAGCTAACAATGTTCTCCAAGAATTTCATGTAGGAGATTGTGGTGGACACCTTTACTGGAAATCAACTGCAGAAAAAATCCTAAGGGCTCAATTTTATTCCCTAACCTTGTTCGCTGATGTAAAGAAATATGTCATTGCTTGCCATAAATGTCAAATTTTTGAAGGCAAGAGAAAACTATTACCTTTACCCCTGAGACCAATTTCCACTAAAAAGCCCTTCCAACAAGGGGGTTTGGACTTCATTGGATAAATCCAACCTCCTTCTTCTGGCCAACATAAATGAATTCTAACTACCACAGACTATTTCACCAAATGGATAGAAGCCATTCCTTCCAGACAAGCCAATGACACAGTGATTATAGGATTCTTAGAAACCAACATATTGTCTAGATTTGGCTATCTCGAAAAGATCATAACTGATAATGTTGTTGCCTTCAAATCCAAGAAAATGGTAAGTTTATGCAATAAATACCATATCACCTTAGGCCATTCCACAACTTATTACCCTCAAGGTAATGGTCTAGTTGAGTCTTCGAACAAAAGCCTAATTAATATTAAGAAATTATTGGAAGAGAACAAGATAAATTGGCACAAGAAGCTTACTAATGCACTATCGGCAGACATAATCACTACCAATAAATCTATTGGAACTAGTGCTTATGAATTAGTCTATGGCATGGAGGTTGTATTTCCCTCATCTTTAGGAGTTCCTGTAAAGAAATTACTTCAAGAAATTCAAGGGGAACCCAATGATATTCAAAGGAGAATAAACCAAATGATCCATCTGTAGCAGACCAGAGAAGAAGTGTATTAGAGATCCCAAATATTACAAGAGAAGCTTAAGAAAATATTTTTTAAAAGGACCAAGGCTAAAGATTTCTACCTTGGAGACAATGTTTTAAGATGAGATTCCAGTAGAGAGGATAAGGGTAAACATGGGAATTTTGACTTCCTACGGAAATGACCATTTATTATCTAGGCCTTACAAGGAAACAACACTTACTATCTGAAAATTTTGGATGGCACAGAAACAGAAGAAGGACGAGTTACTGGTCGGATGTTGAAACATTACTACGATCCCACTTTTTAATGTATTATGATTTTAACATGTACATACTATATCCTTGGTAATGTCACAGTTTGGATTGGATAGTGACTTGATGGAATTAAAGCCCGAAGAGAAGGCCCTAAGCTTCACAAATTTTACTATCATACATACAATAAAGCAACCAGCAGAAGGAGATTTCAGAGCATAGTCAAAGTCATTCAGAAGGCCATCTAACTTGTGGTTCTTGACTTTCCACCAGGAAAATCCATCCCCAAGTGGATCCAGTGTTATGCTCCTATACCAATAGGTGTCATATTTCATGATTGACTTGATGAGCTATGTAATATGTTCATACCTTTTCTTGTTGCAAAGGTTTTCCATATTTTCAAAAAATCAAAAGCAAAATTTAAAAATGTAAAGAGGGTATACCCTAAAAGAAAAATCAAAGGGTAAAAAGAATAAAAATGGTAAAAAATGAAAGAAAATTAACCCCAAACAAAAATAGACTAGGAAAGTGGGCAAGCCTAAATACCACTACTTTTTCATTAATTATAATAAAAAATTGTGTGTAGCTTGTTAACTTATGCCACAATTGATGAATAGTCAAACAACTTAAGCTTGGCTAGTTCATATTTGAATTTCATGTTTTAGAATAGAGAATGAATATCTGACCAAATAGTGTAAACTTGGCAGATAAGTAGATAGGTAGAGTAAATAAAAAGGAACTCAATAGTTTAATCTGATCCATTGGATGTAATAAGTGCAGACTTAGGTAGGCTTGCCATGTTAAAAGAAAATAAGTTTGATAAGGGTTTGCCAATCTAAGTGCACCCAAATAAAGAAGGAAAAATGTTAGGCTAAAGTAGGTAGGGTAGGTAGATGGTGTTGCAGAATTACTTGTGATGGATAATGTCTCTAAATGTGTTAATTTTTACTTTTATCACAATTACAAGGCAGGCATTACACTTGATGCAGCTCAAGAAAGACAAGGTCAAATAACTAACTTCCATTGAAATTTTTCCTAAAGATTTCAGTAATTCCCTCTAAAGTATTAAGGTCTTTGAAAATTATAGGGGCTAAAAGCATTTCTCTAACTTCTGGAAGGACTGGACCCTCAACGCAATAATTTAAATGGCCTAAGTACATGAAACCATCCATAAAACATTCATTGACTCTCACACGTATTTTCCTAAGTAAAATCCTATTTTACTTAGGAAAAATGTGTAATATCACATAAAAACCCCTTTTCCACTTCAAGCCTAAGTTTAAATATATACTCTAATTTTTTTACTTAACGCTTTTATCACATTGTTTCATATTAAATTTTAACACATATTATATAAATCCTTTGGAAAACTTAACCCACTCTCATATTATTTAAACTATATAAAACCCCGAAATATCATATATCCCACCCCAATTAAATATAACCATAGATACTTGTCAAAAATGATTAATTGGGATTAATTAACCCTCAAGGATAATTAAGAACTACCCCTTGACCAATCGCATTGCCCCCGATACAATTAAAATATTTTTATGTTGGGTCCGCTGCAATTAAGCCCCCACCTTCACAAGGGATTAATTAACCCTCACGGTTAATTAACAGCCTCCCCATCCAATCCTGTAAATCCTGATATAATTAATTAACCCTTAAATTTATCAGGCCCACCTCCATTATATCCCCATCACTTCATATCCTCGACAATCGCCTGATCCTTCCCTCATTATCCAACGCCTGATATCAATATCACACCCCCCCTGGTGACCGCGCTTTAACTCACAATCAACAGGTGGTTTTCCTCCTGTGCCTCTGCCACGCATTATGCAGTCAATGTGATCACTCACCCCTGGCCTCATACCACCTAGTTCCAAAATCGATGCAATCTCGTACTGCTTACCACCCTCCATAAATGAAAAAATGTCTTCTCCCGCTTATGTCATACGCCCGATAAATTAAAAACCCTGCCAACCTTGACTTTGTTAAATAAAACAAACAAATGCCACTTTCACGGTTATGTACTGCAACTGTGTTCTGATGCAAAGCGACATCCCTGTCAACTTCTAAGCTCTCCAACCGCCACCGGATCAAGAAATTTGCAGTAACTCATCCCAGGACTAGTTATCAAACCTGCCATTTTACTGTTCATTGCCCCCTATAGGTATTTATCCAATTTTTCACTGGAATCCTGTAATTTCATTTTTCTACGGAAAAGTCTGCAAGAAAGAGCCAAATTCAGTTCTAATTTAGTCTGTGATTCCCATAAAAAGTTCCCAAACCTACTGTTTGGCCTACTTTTTCATAGAAAACTCAAATTCCTTTTTTGAATCCACAAGAGCCAAAAATGGAAACCCTTGTTATTTTGAATATCACTCCAATCAATGTTCCCCATAATGACTAAGGCTATGTCCCTCTGGCCGATAAATATTTCCAAATAAAGGACATAACCACTTCCCAAGATCATCTGAAAGCCTTTTTCCAAGTCAGAAACAATTACTTAAATTGCTCAGACATCTTGAGACTATGAGAATCCAACCTTCCCAGGTACTTTCTTCCCTCAGTCCATGTCTTTCCTGAGATAATTCACCAATGTTGTGCCAATTATGATCGTAACTTGAGAGATGTTATGTCCCCAATCCAAATAGTCTTATTCCCCATAACAGCTGCATCCATCAATGAAATGTTTCAATTTTTCCCTAATCAAGCCTTTACTCCCCTTGCTATGGAATATTTGCTTGAAAAATAATCTTAGTTGTCCCAATCAGAAATAAGCCGCCTCGATCAGATCTTCATGTTACCAGAGCACCAACCTAAGAGCCCACCTCCTTATCTACAGGCTTGCTTCACATAAACTAGAAAACTCATTGTGGATATGACATCTTTAATCATCGGATTCAAAACAAGTGAGTTTGTTGATGATGTAACTCTAGTTTTATTGTCAATATATACTCATGGAAAACCTCCTGTTGTTAGATATGACTATGCTTCCTTCATTGCTAATAAAATTTATGATCAATTCCTAAGACTTGACAATGAACGAGTCTTCAAATACACCACTTTTATCTACCATCTTATGTTGTATTATTAGTCAAAGAACTTTCCTTTTCCTATCAGGAAGCTTGACACTAAAGGAAATCCTAGGTCTGTCATATTTTGGAGTCCCATTTTCCATAACACTCTTGAATCCCCTTACACCTATAATGAGTTCATTGATCTATTTGTGCATCTTGCAACCACTTTATTGATAGGAGTTTCCCCTCCTAGGATTAGTGGTGATATAAATAAGATCCTCCAACTCTCCAAGCAATAAATAATAGGTGATCGGTACCTATACAAGAACCACACAGAATTTAAGATCTATGGGTGTGATCTCTGCCCCTTCAAGCTGCTAAAGTATGTTCCAATGAGACTATTTGCATTGGAATACTTTAGACAGATGCTACATATAGACTTAATCCATTTTTGTAATGCTATGATCAAGAATCAATTACACCCTTATATTTGCAATGGTAGAGAAGCATGGAGAGAAGCAGAAATAATTTTAGAAGAACATCTGAAGTTACAAAAGAGTTTTGGGTGGAGGCCATATGAACCCAACAGTTTTATATGTGACAGAAGGATGAAAAACAGGTTATCCCCATATATTCACCATAGGATCTCAAAGATTGAGCAGTTTGCAAACTTGGATGAATGGATAGAGGGGACCCTAATAGAAGATGTTAGTGAACAGGTCAATATATAAAATGCTATGAAAGATCTTGAGAAAACCCTTGACCTAGATTCTTTTGGGCAGGTATCATTTGATCTATCTCAAATGTTAGGAATTGGTACATCCATTGCTCGAACCTCTCAACAACCTTCACAGGAAGTCAGTATACCAGCCACAGGAGCAACTAAAGGCAAGGAAGTAGAGACCATAGAACAACCTACAATATCAAATCAACCTATAATTTCCAAAGAACAAGTTCAAGTGCTAACTCCTCCAGCTCAAACCCATGTAGAAGAAACTCCAGTTTTGCAAACTCCTCTAAATGAGGAAGGAAATAAAAAAGAGGGACAGGGATAGTACTACCCTTGCCAGTGGACCTATAGGATAGCTTGGGGAAAAAAGGCAAAGACTGAACCCTCTGTTAGAAGAGGAAATAGCTGAAGAGATTACAAATAAATAAAGAGAAAAAATGGTAGTTAGTCAACAAACTTTCCCATTAGGAAAAACATCCACTAGCTCACAGAGGAAAGAGCTAGAAGGACAACATAATTCTGAAATATAATCCCTCAGCCCACAAATTAGAGAGGCCTTAGATATCAAGAAGATAGTTACAAAAATAAAGGCCAAGAACGACCCATTAAGACTTCAAATTTACAATCAATATTTGAAAATGACCGCCAAAAATAAGCAAAGACTAATGTTAGCCTATGACATTAAAGAAGGAAAGATAGTAATGAGCTACTTCAAGCCAAAGGTACAAAAACCACAGTCAGTAGCAGATTACATCAGAACTAACCTAGATGTCTTGGCACAGGATATTCATCCTTTGGATTAGATTGAACTTCAAAAGAAAACTGAGGAAATGGTCTATTTTGCATTCTATGATAAAGCAATGATGGCCCACAAGCTACATAATTCCTTGGATAATACAACTCCCCAAATTCACTTGGAAAAATCCTCCTCCCTGGCCAAGGATAACAAAATAAATTCATTAGAAGAAATCATCATTGGATTGGAACATGATCCCAAAGATGCAAAAGGTGTAGAAGCATTGATCAAGAAGAAAGAAGAAGACATTATAGCCCTGAGGAAATAGCTAAAGCTACCTCCTTCAAGGCATCCATAGACTGTTGAGGTTATAAAACAAAAATTTGAAGGAGAGATGATGGACCTACTCTTGAAACTCAATGAAAGATTGAATGAAACAGAGCAGGCATTAGAAAATGCACTGAAGGACAAGCAGGGAGAGTCGACCTGTCAGCCTCTTGAAGTAATACCAATAGTCTCAGTAGCAGTCTCTTCTACACTTGGGATAGTATTAGCCCCAAACATCACAGCAACCCCAACAGAGGTGGTCACAGGTATAGTGACAACAGGAACAGGACAGCATAGCAGCACCAATTTGAGCAAAGAAGAACTAATAAAGTCAATGGAAGACATGAAACTACAAGTTTCAGAATTGAAAAAGGTAAAAGAATAGTTTGCTAAAATGGAAAGAAATTATGACCTCTCAAAGATAAACATTGTAGAAAAAACAAGGGAGATTAAAGCATAAGAAAGTAAAGTGAAGGCATTAGAAACATATCTCACTTTTGACAGGCCTTTGGCAAAGATCAAGAAAATTCTTTGGGCCAACATCATTCAATCTATAAATGATGTTTTCCTGTCCATCCAAGTGATCTTTGAACATATTGATCTAGTGAAAGTAGCACAGGGAGAAATTCGAAAGACAAAAGCTCTGTTAGGACAAATGCCAGGTGAAGCCAACCGACTTATACATTTTTTGAATAAAGGAATAAGGAACAACTAGAAGAACCTGACATCATAGACAGGACAAAGACAATTTTGGAAATCAAAAGAGTGCTAACCAAGAAAACTTTGATGCAAAATTTAGAGAGAAGATGTCAAGATGTGCAGGTGGAAATCAATTCTTTTATGGAGAAGTTCACTATTTTGTAGAATAAAGGGCTATGAAGTCCTTTGGTAATTAATGATAGATTAATGAAGCGTAGAGATTATCTAGAAAAATTGAATAAGTATGCTGGAAATCAAGCTAGTTCATCAGCAAGTGCATCCGAAACAAAAGCACTCCCCACAGGCCAAGTTCTCTATGACAGCTTAGAGAACTTATTCTATGTTGAGCATGAGATAAAGCACTTGTTCCCAATCCAACCTACCTTTTTCAGAAATACAACAACTAATGAAACCCTGAGGAAACTTTAGAAACACAAATTTCTAGAGCAAAAATGGTGGGAAGACATGTTGGAAATTTTGTAAATTTATCCTTAGTAAACTGTAAATTTTGGGCTATTTACTGTAGTAAGATGAAAAAATATAGACAGAGATCAAACAAGTTGAAGTGTATCAAAACAAGTAAAGAATATCAGTGAAAATAGGGCTACGAGCACAAAGTTACTAAAGAAGACAGCAGCAAGCCAAATCATAGGGCCTGCCTCTAGCACACTCAGCAAGAATAGGAACAGCACAACATCCGTTTGCCTTTCTCCTATATTGGAGACTAGTTGTCCCTATTTTCTTGTAACTTATTCATTAGTCATCCTAGAATATATCTCGCTCTATTATGAGATATTTTTTGTAATTTTTTTGTATAAATACTTCCTCAATTGGAATATTGAGAGTGGATTCTTAGACATTCCTATAATATTGATTATCTTGGAATAAAGTGTTGTTAGATCATATTTGTATGGCTTGTTGGATAAAGAATTGATGCAAAGGAATTTTCACATATATCTTGAATTAAACACTAGATCAATAAGTCCTCTATACCTTGTGTTTTAAAGTTTTCCTTGTTTCTTATATCATCTATATTTCATATCTGAATGATAAACGAAAAAGAGTAACTAGGAATATGCTTGATTGCACTCTATTTTCAATCATTATTATTCTCTATGTTTTCTTTTGAATCAGGATAAACAGTGAAATCTTAATTGCTCATGTTTTCTAGTTCATTCATTTTGATTATTTATTAAAGAATACGTAACTGCTCTTTAGTAGTAATCATTCAAGTTCCCTCTTTAAATAGGCTGAAAGATTCTTAACTGCCCTTCATCCATTTTGAGCCCATTCCATCTATTCCAAGTCTTTATTCGTTCCCTGTTTGACCATGTTGCCCTATGAAACCATCCTTTGTTAAGAAACCAAGTCTAATTAAGTCATCTTCTTTGACTCCATTAGCCCAATGGCCTAAACTACTTAGTCCTACCCCTCTGCTATTGAATCTCACCACCCAAATTCAAACAAAATTCCTAAACTTCATAACTAGCCTAATATCTTTCAAAACAAAGCTAATCATAAAGGGGGAGCCCTCTGTGGATATAGATTAGCTACGTTCTGTATCTAAAAGATTGGTTTGTGGTTACCTTGGACCCCTTTCCCCTTCTTACAAATTCTGGGAAAATTTGAGTGATAACACGTGAGATCCATTAGACCACCAATCTTTGATGGGAGCAACTTTGTTTATTGCAAAATAAGAACCACAACCTATCTACAATCAATTGGGATGGATGTCTAGGAAATTGTCAAAGGAGGATATATATTTCCAATAGTAATTCCTACAGATGCGTCATGTAAAAAGAAATATGAAACCAATGCCAAAATTGTGAATACTTTATTGGGAATTATATCAAAATCAAAGTTTGTCAAAGTCATGCAGCTCAAATCAGTCAAACAAATATAGGACAAAATCATTTTGAGTTATGAAGGAGACTCTCAAGTAAAACGTGCTAAGCTTCAAACTCCAAGAATTCAGTATAAAACTTGTAATATGCATTGTGATGAAAGTATAGCTAGTTACTTCTTACGTATAGATGAGGTTGCTAATTGTATGAAGAATCTAGGTGAAGAAATAAAGGAAGTTACATTAGTTGAGAAATTTTTGAGATCCTTGTTTGCAAAATTTGGATCCAAAGTTTTTGCCATAGAAGCAAAATAGGATCTGCAGAATATCACTATGACACAATTTCATGAAATCTTAACTGCCTTCAAGATGAGAAAATGAGGACCATTAGATATGAGAGAAGCCACATTTAAAGCTTCAACAAAAGGAAATGAAGAACACAATGAACAAGACATATTTCAGAAGAAGAATATGAGGCAAAACTTTGTCAAGAAGCCTCAATGGGGTTCTAGAAGGTTTAGAGGTAAGCTACCCTTCAAATTCTTTGCTTATGGTAGAGTCGGTCATTATGCTACCAGGTTTCATCATAAGGATAAATATGTAAATGGAAAGGAATTTTCAAAAGGGAATAGAAAAAAAGTTGTGAATAAAAGGAATTACTATACTCATGAAGATAGCGATGATTTATCTAATAGTGATGAAGATGAAACTAGACAAGATTACAAACTTCTCATTGCTTATGATAGCAATGATTTTTGGGATAGTTTATAAGAGGATAGTGATGGTTTATCTAATAGTGATGATTATAGACCTTTGATGGCTTATGACGATGATAATTTTTGGGATGCTTTAGAAGAGGATGACCTTCATTAAGAAATATCTAAACTCAAAATATGTTTGGAAGAAAAGAATATTATTATAGATACCTTGACATAGCAACTTGTTGAAAACGAAAAACACAAAGAAAAACTATAATTTGAAATCATTGGTCTAAGAAAGGGTCTTGAGAAAACGAAATCTCTCAATTTTAGATTTTCTAAAGGATCAGAAACTTTAAATGAAATTATCAAAGTTCAACATTCTTCTCTGATAAAGACAAGTCTTGGATATACTCAAGAAGCATCTCAATCACATAAGTCCTCAACCTCCACCAAAAGCTATCTTGATGCATCAAAGACCAGTGAACAATATGACGATCATCAGCAAAGGCATAAAGCAGATCACTAGGAAAAGCATACTCAATTTACTCCATGAATGAATAGAATCCACAACCAAACTCAGGCAAAACATACTTAATTTGCTCCAAAGATGAATATCAATAGAAACTACAATCACCAGGTTAATAGATTCGATAGTCTCATGAAATTATTAATGGTAAATGTTTTTCATGTCGTAATTTTGGGGACAATGCTACTCAATGCATTGCTTACAACACCATCATGACTAGAGAAGCACAAAATCAAAGGAATGTAACATGGATCAACAGAAGTTATTATAATAACTTTTCTCCTCTTGAAAATGAAATAGAATGCTCAATCTGTAACAACTTTGGTCATGAAGAATATGAATGTAGGAGAAAATTTTGGCAAACATCTCAAAAGGAGCAAACACCATTAAATCCCTAGAGATGGAGAAGGAAAGAATCTCAAACAGAAAGATGTGGTATAGGCTTACATGTAGAAGGACAAGAAAATCAGTGGTACATCGACAATGGATTCTAAAAACACATGACAAGTGAAAAAGAATAACTTCACTCATATAAAGCCTTAGAAAAGGAAAATAATGTCTCATTTGGAAATTACACTCGTGCTATCATAAAAGGTAAAGCCTCTGGTTTCTTGAAAGAAAAGGTTAAAGATGGAAATGTTATGTATGTAGACGGTTTAAAGCATAACCTGTTCAGTGTCAATGAAATGTGTGATCAAGGAAATGAAGTAGTGTTTCGATCAAACAAATGTGTTGTTCATGAGCTTGATAGAGGAGAGACCGTGTTCAAAGGTACAAGAACTACAAACAAGTTATACATACTCAAGGGAGGACAACAACAGTGTTATCTAAGTGAAAATCATGAAAACTGGCTCTGGCATAAAAGTTTGGGACATCTAAGCTTTTCTCAAATAAGAAAAGCATGCAGACTCAAGGTTGTTCGTGATCTTCCAGATATCAGCAGCCCAGAAAACAAAATATGAAAACCATGTCAAATTGGTGAGGAAACCAAAGTCTACTTCATGGAAAAAGAAAGGTCAACTAGTAAGCCTCTTGAACTTGTCCATAATGATTTATGTGGACCATCAAGGAAAAAGTCACCTCGTGGAGAAGAATACTTTATTTTGTTCATTGATGATTTTTCTAGAATGTGTTGTATAGGTCTTCTAAAGCATGAAGATGAAGCATTTCAAATGTACCAAGCCTTCAAAGCTTTGGTTGAAAATAAATCAGATTGAAAAATCAAATTCCTTAGATTTGATCAAGGAGGGGAATTTACATCGGATGAATTCATTGAATTTTGTGAACAAGATGGAATAAAAAGGCAATTCTCCACCGCGAGGACTGCTCAACAAAATGGTGTGGTAGAAGGAATGAATAGAACATTCAACAAATGGCTCAAGCTATGCTAGATGAATTTGGAACTCCTGCAACCTTCTGGGGTGAAGCTGCATTCATTATCATAACTATTCTCAACAAAGCAAATGTTCACGTAAATAGCACTCAAAATCCACATGGAATTTGGTATGGCAAGACTCCTACTACAAAATACGTTAAAGTTTTTGGAATAAAATGTTTTATTAGAAGGAATGATGAAAAACTTGGTAAGTTTCAACCCAGAGCAGATGAAGGTATTCTTCCTGGTTATTCTTCCAGAAGTAAAGGATATGAATGTTATAATAAAAGACTTGGGAAAATTGTTGAAAGCATTGATGTTTTAGTTGATGAAGCATGCAAAAATCTAGAATAGATCAAATCAACAAAAGATTATGACAATGAAGAAGATGGGGATTATTTTCCCACATCAAATCAAAATTATATTGAAGAAGAAACCAATGAAGCACCAGAAGAAGAGATAATGGTAGAAGAAAAGACTTTGTCCAGGTATGTTCAAAAATATCATCTAGAAACTCAAATTTTAGGGGAAAAGAGGGTAGGTGTACAAACAAGAAGAACTATTACAATGACCTCAAGCTATCTAGCATTACTATCCTCCACCAAACCTCAAAATGTAAATGAAGCATGCAAAGATTAATGTTGGGTCAAGGCCATGAATGAAGAACTTGAGAAAATTGAAAATAATGATACTTGGGAATTAGTTCCTAGACCTCACGATAAAAATATTATAGGAACTAAATGGTTATTCAAAAACAAGATAAATGAAAATGGAGAAGTCATTAGAAATAAGGCCAGACTTGTTTGTAAAGTGTATGCTCAACAAGAAGGTATAGATTTGGAAGAAACCTTTGCACCTGTTGCCAGACTTGAAGCCATAAGGATGTTTCTTGCTCTTTCTAGCTTTCAAAAATTCAAAGTATACCAATGGATGTAAAATCAGCCTTCCTTAATGGAGGTTTAGAAGAAGAAGTTTATATTGAACAACCAAAAGGATTCATTATTGGAAATGATGAAAAACTTGTATGCAGACTAAAAAAGGCTCTCTATGGTCTGAAAGAGGCTCCAAGGGCCTGGTATTACCACGTTGACAAATATTTACACCAACACGATTTTACAAAATGTTCTACAGATAGCAATCTATATACAAATACTAAAACTCATAAATTGCTAATTATTATTGATTATGTTCATGAAATCATTTTTGGTAGCAATGAAGAATCCATGAGTCAGAATTTTGCTTTAGTAATGCAGCAAGAATTTGAAATGTCCTTGCTTGGTGAACTTACCTATTTTCTTGGTCTACAAGTTCAACAAACTAAAGATTGTATTTTTCTGTCACAAATCAAGTATCTTAGGTAGATCTTGAAAAGGTACGAAATGGAAGTTTCTAAACCTGTATGTACCCCAATGGTAACAGGATTTAGTCTCAGCTCAAATGATGAATCAACAATAGTACATCAACCAACTTACAGATCCATGATTGGTAGTATACTTTATCTAACAGGTACCCGACCTGAGACATGCATGCAATAGTAATAGCTGGAGGATTCGAAGAAAATCCAAAGGAATCACACATTCAGGCAATCAAAAGAATTTTCAAATATCTTCAAGGAAGTCAAGACTTTGGTTTATGGTATCCTAGAGATATAGATCTTACTCTTCATGCATATACAGATGTAGATTTGGCAGGAAGCGTAATAGAAAAAGAACTAGTGGTGGTGCATTCTATATGGGTTCTAGGTTATTGTCTTCGTTCAACAAGAAACAAAGTTCAATTGACTTATCTAGAGCTGAAGAAGAACATGTGGTTATTGCATCTTGCTGCACACAACTACTTTGGAGGATGCAAACTTTGCAAGACATTCAAATCACATGTACTCCACCTAACTCCATTCTATGTGATAATATAAGTGCCATCGGTATTTCAAAGAATCTAGTAATGCACTCCAATACCAAGAATATACACATGAAGTATCATTTTCTACGTCAACAAGTGCTTGAGCAAAAGGTCAAATTGGAGTATGTTCCCTCCAAAGAATAGGCTGCTGATATATTCACTAAACCACTTCCTAGAGAAACATTTGAATATTTCAGACAAAAGCTGGGAGTAGTTGCTGCATCATCTTGCTATTAAATCCAATTTTTTCAGAGAAAGGTTATTATATGCGTGCTTCATGAAGTATAGTTTCATACACACATTGATTTTGGTGGGTCAAGGAGAGTATATGTTTTTCAAATAGGCAAAATAGTAGTGCAGGCTCTAATATGGGTGCTCTGTCTAATGTTGATGATTATTTTCTATCAATATGCTTTGATCATTAATTTCTTATCCGATTGACAAAAATGCCTTAATCATTGACATGTTAACAATGCACAGGTAGCACAGGTTCAACAGGAGCACTAGCCTTCACATACATTCAACATTGTTGGCATTATGGTTGCTAAGTCAAGCTATGGCTTTAGATATTTATACCTTTTGTTGCTTAAGTCATGTAAAAGTCTAGGGTGTGATATGTCTTCTCGTACATTTGAATGAGTCCTCTTGGAAAAATGATGTAATTTAAATCCCCACTTTTCATGAGATGGATGATTTAATATTTATTATTTTTGTCATGTACAAACAATTGGTATATCCCCAATTGGTTGGGTGGATGAGTCAAATTTGGTATATCCCCACTTGGCTGGGAGATGGATGTATGTATGAGTCATTGGTGATTGGAGGGTAATACTCACATAGTTAAATTATAGAGTCATGTTATCCTTTTGGAGAATATTTTTGCACTTTGCATGTGCTCAGGGGGAGCATGGATGGTTTCAATGCATCTCAGCATGTACTCAGGGGGAGCATGTACATCATAATACATTTCAAAGGGAGATAATATCTTGGTCCTCCCATTTCCCTTGATGTCAAAGAGGGTGAGTGCCTTGGTGTTGTTGTTTACATCAAGTCCAAAGGGGGAGATTGTTAGCGTTATGAGACAGGTGTTGTCCTTGATGGCAACTCACTCAGATGACAGTTCGCAGTGCAACAATTAAACAACAAAGAATTACAGATCAAACTCCAAAGAATGAAAAAATATAGGTATACGCCGGTTCACTTTGCCCAAGAAGTATATACACGCTGGTTAATAGAATAAAAGTAGCATATAATGTATACACGCACTTTCACAAGAGGAAAAGCACATACATGTTGGAAAAGAAAGTTTTTGGTCCAAGGCATTTTGATCCAAGGTATTGATCAAGGATATTGATCCAAGGTATTTGATCCAAGGTATTTGGTCCAAGGTATTGATCCTAGGTATTTGGTCCAAGGTATTTTTCCTAAGTGGTTTTGGTCCAAGGTATTGAGAAATGCCTAAGAGTATATATCGAGGAGAATATCATTAGGCCAAATGAACAAGAAATTAGATTCTAAGTAATACTTATATATGAAGTATATTTTATACTGCAACATTATGTTTGGGACTGGATCTGAAATATTTGGGTGCACCTTGAGTCCAATATTGGATCACGAATCAGGAGACTTGAAATAACTTACTCTTGAATGATCTAATATTGGTTGAGACTAGATCTAATGTTTTACACCTACTCTATTCATTCTCTATCATGATTTGGATTTGTTTGAAGTCTCGAATTGTAGCAAAGTTCTGAGTCAATATTTGCATATCTATACGTAGGTTCGTCTCAGCCAAAGAGCGTGTACACGCAGGTTCTGTTCTTTCAAGTAGCATATACAAAAGAAAAGCTTCTTTTCGTATCTGAATAATCTATCAGATCAAATTCTATTGTTTTACTGCTATCTGTCGATGAATTCTTCTTAGATCTGAATGTAAAACTAAATGCATAAGGAGGTTGACATTTGATTGATTGATTGTATAAGTGAGAAGAAGTTATCTCAGTCCCTCCCTATCTAAAGCTCTGTAGGTATTTATTATATTGATGGTTGGTATAGACTTGATTCAAAAGTTTATTTTTGTAGTAGTTTTGAAGGTATACACAGGTTTAATTCACAGAAGCAGTGTATACAAGAAAGTTGGGTTTACCTAAGTAGTGTATACACTAATGCATGATTTTTGAGGTTACAGCTGGTTTTGAATGATGCAGTGTTTTTGGTTTAGCACAGTATTTTGGTGTTAGTGCTTTGATTGTTCAGATCAACTGAATATTGGTTGATGCAGTTTAAATTTAAAAGCTTTGATGGGTCCAACGTGAAAATTTTATGAAACATTGCCTTTTGATTGTGGTTTTGTGATCCAGTTGTATCCAGTCTGAAAATTCATGAAACATGGTCCCTGGTCATAGAGTGGAGTTTTTTGTAGGCTGGCACCTATGTACTAGTAAACATATTCACTAGTGCAAGAGCTACGGGTTGTAGCTCCCTTTCGGTAGAAGTTGGAGAACGAGAGAAGATTGTAACCTTTTGTAGGTAGAAGCCTGTGTACTGGTATGAGTTTTCACTAGTACAAGATTGTAAGAATACTTTCTTATTATTAAAGGAAGATAGAGATGCCAGAAGAAGGTGGTTTTACCCACATTGGGTTTGCACCTTAAATCTTGGTGTTTATGTGTGATGCTTTATTCTTCTTCTACCACATTGTCTAATAAATCTCTGATATATTGGTTTAAACTCAACACGTAATAAATTGTCTAAATCACAAGTTCCCTACATATAAATTGGTTTCTTTAGGCACGATCGCATGTACAAGCAAGCTTACTTCACTAAAGTAGTGTATATAAATATGTTTGGGAAATAAAATTATTGATCTAATAATATTGATTCACCCCCCTCTCAGTATTATTTCCAACATGTGGCACATTATGGAGATCAAATAATTTTTCTATTTTTATTATCCATGTTACTAGATCCTTACCATCAAAATCCTCATATTAATCTTTGTAATGTGGTGGGCATTCAACCCAAAGTTAGAGTCTCTAAAATCGTGATTCAAATTCCTTTTGTTCTCATCATGATTTTCATGCACTGCCTTAGCACCATTATGATGCATTTCCCATAGAAACTTTACCAAATATTCCTTCAAACCTTCCATTTCTACTTTTAAACCATCATTCAAATAGTCCTTGTCTTCTTTTAAACCGTACATGTCACCTTTATTTTTTCTTCTAAACCATCAATCTTAACATTCATCATTCTCAATTCATTTGGATTCTCTTTGTGAGAGTGAAAATCGTTCCCCAAATTTTGATATATCATGTTGCACTTCCTCTTCTTCATGCACCGTAGTATAGCTTTCAGAGGGGTTAATGGTTGTAGAATTTCTTTTTTATCTGGGAGGCATTTTGGAACCAATTAATGACATTTATCCTTCATTACACCCTTTGAATCACTTCAAACTGATTTCTCAATTAAAAATTATGCAAATTTAAAAATATACACCTTTTAGAGCTTGATTTTGAGCTTGTTGATATCATGATATTGAAATTGTTGTTTCTCTATAATATCAGCCTCCCAAGGTCTAAAATTGTGTCTTCTAGGAAAACTTTATTTCCTCTTTATAATCTCGCAAGTTAAGCAAAGATTCCATTATTCAAGAAAATGTTAGGCCAGATCTTCTAAAATGAACTTCTTATGGATTAATTTAGTAGATAAAATTTTTATGGAATTCCATGTGTCATTGTTTCAACCTTCAGACCTGAAAAATAATACCCAAGAAAGTACAAACTATGCAATTTCAACCAATTTTATGAAATTCAATTTGAATGCTCAAAATAAAAGTCATGATGTTTTCCCCCGAGACACTTGTTTGAGATAATATTCTAGAGAATTAAAAAATTCCTAACTTCCTTGAACAATATTTTCAAGAAAATAATGTACCAAAATATAAACATTTTACATGATGTTCATCAAGGTTTTGGATCCATGTGGTGGTATTTTTAGCTTCTGAAGCCTCTCATAAATATACTATAGGGAAAATTCCATGATGACTTGTTTGACACAGTGAAACCATGGGATCCAAATCTCTGATACCAAATATTGTGTAACCAAATTAGAAAATAAAATAATGATATAGATCACTGATTTCACGATAAGGCTCTTCATTGGGAAAACCTATTTCTACATCACATAAATGAACAATTCTTGGATGATACAAATGGCAAGAACTCCTTTCAATATATAGGATTATGAAGGGTCACAATATAATCAAGGCCTACATAAAAACAATATTGTAAGGGGACAATAGTAAAAATAGCGGGCTTCAATGGGGAACAACATAACAATATGGGAGCTACATCGAGCACAACAACAAAAATATGGAGGCTATACTTAGTATTGTAGTGACATAACCTACCATATTTCTAAATTTTGTAATGTATTTTTGTACACTCTTCCCTTGTCTCTACCTAAAGTAATGCCTCAAGTATCACTAGTCCTCTACATACCCAATGGGGTAAATAGTGACCCAGTTAGGGTTTTGAAATCATCCCACTCAGTCACTAGACGATCCCCCTCCAACCGTAAGGTATTTGTGTGGAATTTCCACCAACTCAAGGCATGCCCCTCTAATTTCATTCAAGCAAACAAATTCTTATGTTCTTCCTCTGTATGATCAAGACTAAATTAAGTTCCATGTATTGCAACCAATGATTCAACTTTAGAGCATAAATATTTCATTGATATGGCTTGATATTGACCATAAATTTCATTTTAAATAGGGATCATGTATAAGGAGATAGCTCACAAAATAGAAGAAAAGATTGATCAATGACTTAAGAAATAGCCTCTTCGAGGGGGAAACCTCGTTCAAGTCACTTGAATGAACAACTATTTCATGATACAAATGACAAGCCCTCCTTGGTATAGATAGGAGTCTAAGGGATCACAATATAATCATAGCCCACATAATAGTAATAATGTAAGGGCACAATAATAAAAATAGTCTACTTCTATGGGACATAACAATAACAATATGGGGGCTACATGCACACAATAATAACAATAGGAGGCTATAGTAACAATAATAATAAGGGGGCCACACTATTACTATAGATACCTAACATGCACATCTCCTTCAAAAATGTGTTTTCCTCAATTCCTAAGAAGTTAAGAATGCTTTTCCATAAAATTCTCATCCTCGCATGTCGAATCTATAGTGGGTAAGTTCTTCCACTTAATGAGATCCTCTGAAATTGATCGATTCCGTAGATGTCAAGTTCTTGTTTTTGTTACATCTTTAAGCTCCAATACAATTTTTCCTTTTTCGTCAAGTTCTAGAAATATTATTTGAACTGGTATCTTATCAGTGATACCCTTCTTTAAGCATGAATCTTGAAAATTTCCTATACTTGGGAAGATGCAAGTAGCTCCAATTTGTATGCTGCAGTACCAATCTTTTGCAACACCTTGTAAGGACCAGAATACTTGTGTCATAATTTATTATCCTTCTTATGTTGCTCGAGGGAGATTTTTTTGTATGGTTTTATGTGCAAAAATACCCAGTCACCAACATAAAAACTTATTTCACTGTTATGCTTATGCGCCAGAGTGAGGTTAACCTTTAAGAGTCGGAGAACATGTTTTTGATACTTAATGTGATCTTCCACTACTTCAACCTTAGAATTTTCTCTTAAACATAATGTGATAAATAACATCAATTTTTCCGCAGTATGTAAGGAATGGTTATACCACCTTTTACCCAAAGCTAACCACTTAACCCGTTGTTTTTTTTATCAGATATAAATAAACGAATATATCCTTCCAAACAATTTTTCACTATCTCATTTTTTTCATCAAATTGACGATGATAGGATAGGTTACGAGCTAATTGAGTACCAAAAATAGAAAATAATTCCATCCAAAATATCGAGTCAAAATGGGATCTCTATCACTTGCTATAATCTTTGAGTTTCCATACAAATTTTGAGTTGTTTCCATAAATGCAGTAGAAACTGTATTGCCTTTAAAAGGCTATGATAATGCACACAAGTGTGCATACTTGGTAATTCTATAAACTACCACCATGATGACACTCTTTCCTTTAGACTTTGGTAAAAATGTGATAAAATCCATTGAGACCTCCTCCCGATGCTAACCTGGAATGGATAAACATTGTAACAGACATGAGGTTTTAATTGTCTCAACTTTATCTTGTTGGAAAACAAACAATTCTTCCACAAACTTTTGAATATAATATTTAGGGCCATCCCAAAATATTCATAATTTAACCTATGGTAAGAACCTTTTTTTTGAGTTGGGAATTATTCGAAAGATATAAGAAATATTTGTACCATATTGAATCATTATTCTAGATAAATGTATATGATGTACCAGGATGTTGGAGCAAATTTTGAATGAGTGTCCACACCTCTTCATCATTCTTCCATTAATTCCTTTGTTCAATTATCCAATTGGGTTGGATAATATAAATGGTCTAGAGTAATGCTCCCACATCCTCATACTTTCTTGACAGTGTATCTGCAACACCATTTTTCTTCCTTTTTTTTAGATTATTTCAAGGTCATTGTTGTAACTTGTTTGAAATTTGAGCATATGTTCTAAAATAAAATGAAAAAATAAAATATGTTTTCAGAATGGTTGAAAGCGCTTTTGCTTATTTGTTAATGCACTAATAAAATTTAGCATAGTTCTTAAACCTAAGAGTAGCTCCCACTCAACACTCAAAAGGTTAAAAGGCGGGCACATATCATAGCAGAAATGAATTGTGCGATGGATTCCATGCGATGGGACAAACCCGACAGCACAAAATGCACATATGTTAGAAAGAGTTGTGCCTCCGCAAATACTTTTGAAATAGACTTTTGACTTCCAATGTATGACTTAGATTTATTTTTGAGGCACTAATTTTAAGATTTCATGTACTAAAGACTGCCCCTACATTGTCATCAACAAGCGAGGTCGATGTCATCAACAACTGAGGCTAGCCTTACCACCTTCTCTGCCACATAATTTTCACTCGGTTGTAACAACCCTCGTGAAATGTTCATGTAATAAAAGTTAAAAAAGGAAAAATAAGACCATAGTTAAGGGACACTTATTCCAAGATGAATGTTGGGTGAATATATCCTAGTGGTCATCCCTATATGTGTGTTTTGGCCAAGTAAAATTGGAAAAGGTAATTAAAGTGAAAAAGGCATTTTTGGCATATTTATTTATGAAAATAAAGTGAATTAGGAGAAAAAGAAGGTAAAAGGTCACAAGTTGAATGTGAGGAGAAAATTGGAATAAAATAATGGAAAATGAAGAAAATATAGGCCTTATTAATAAAAATCCTTATAAGGATCAATGGGCAAGCCTTTTCTAACCTTTTTTCATGTTCAAACTTGGAGCTCTCTCATTATTCTCTCTCTCTATGTCACTCTCTTGGTCACTTAGAGTTTTCTTCGAGAAATCTATTTTGGAGCAAAGGAAACAGAAGGCAAGGAAAGGAAAGGATAATCAAGCAAGGAACAAGGAAAGGAAAGTAGGACCAAGCACCTTCAGCAGGAATACTTGCAGGTAACCTTTTACATGTGTGATTTCCTAGCTAGTTTGGACAAGCAATGATGTTGGTGTATCTGATTCTCTTGTTGTCGGTGGCATGGTTTTACCAAGTTATGACAGTGGTTTTCAACCTAGCCTCAGCTTTTTCTAGATGCCATGGTATGTTGAGATGTTTATTTCATTTTTGGAACTTTGGAATTGCCTGATAGATTTTAGAATCTGGGGTAGAGGTAGGCTCAAGGTTCATTACCAAAGGCCTCAGAATCCCTTGACTGATTTTTGCAGGATACACTATAAATCCTAAGGGAGAAGTATAGGTTTAGGGCATAGTGATCTAGGTTTGGATTGTGGTAAAGCCTAAGAGACAAGGAGAAAGAAAATTCCTCAATGATAGTGATGGATTACATATAGCATTCCAAGTTATGTTCAGTTGTGATCGGAGCACCAATTTTGGTGTGATCATGGTTGGATGAGGGCGGAGTTGGTTTAACCTCTGGATTCCTTTGGTTATTCTATGAGATCCCACATTCATGCTTGGAATATGGCATGGGGATGACTAGCTGAACGAGATATTTGGTTTAGCCATGTCTATGGTCGGGTCATACGTGGAAGTCTCGAACCTGGTTAGGTTTTCCTATGATCATTAAAAGCTAAGTTCTCTTACTTTTTCACTAAGTTATATGTGGATTTAATGTTTGTCATATCTCTAATGTTTATATGGTTTTATGTTGGTTATAAGCATGGTTGAATGACTGTTTTATGTCATATTTATTTCATATATTTAATAGTAACCATTAAATTGATCTATGCAAGACCTAATTTATGATTTAGTGGTTCAATGGAGAAGGAGGTGATCCTTCTGGTTATGTTTCATAAGTTGTTTCACTCATTTATGATCTACTTTGTATCCTAGACATGTATCTTGCATTGATGCCAAGTGTTTGACAGAATGTCAATCTCAATTGGGGATGCTCAGGCCTAGTCGTGAGGGTGATTTTGATTGATATCATGGTTATCGTGTTTAATGATTTCTGAAGTTACAACATTTTTTGAACAATGGCTAGGATTTTGGCTCGAAAAGAGGCTCAAATCTCGGGGTCACCAGCACAAAGTTGTGTTAGGTAAACTTGACTCGGGATAGAGTCAAAGTTGACCAGGTTAAATGGTGATGGTCTGGGGGCACATGGTATTGTGCACCCATAGTATTTTTCCAGTGGTATTATATGTAATGGAGATTATAAAAGGCTGCAAGGACTTCATTGTAATGCAAGACCTGGAGGTAAGTGGTGAAGGGTCACTTGATTGGATTGGCCAAGGTTTGGCCAATGCTAATGAGATCTTATTAGGTTGGGTTTTTCCCTGGATTTGGGGTTTTCCCAGGTAAACATTTGTGTTTATGTGTTTATGGTTGTTACTGGTTATTTTTATATTTATTCGTCTCAGTAATTATTTATGTTATGCAGTAAATTTCTTAACCACTAGTAAAATTATATATTACAGAGCAATGGAACGCATAAAATACTACAGAAATATAAATACAGAAAATGCATAAAACAAGAGAGACATAGATATACATGATTCACCCAGTTTGGGCTACGTCCAACCCGAACAGCGAGTCCTTCCTTTCTATTATCCAGCAAAATGAAGAGAGACAACCTACAGCAGATCCGCTGTAATATCCTCTATTTTCTCTCATAGTCTCACCTCTTTGTTTCTCACTCAAAGAATACACATCTATATCACAGCCTCCAATACAATGCCCTCATACAAAGAGAGGGGTTTCCTTGTAGGGAAAAAAACCCTAAACTAAACATAAGTTCTATTGTTATATCATTTGCCTAATGAACGGCCCAGATTGACTAGAAATTACTATACTTTTACAAGGAAATTTTACATCTATTTTTGGCTTCGGGGGCGCTGCCCTCGAGCCCCCGCCGGGGGACTGCTGGCCCCCGGACCACCCAGTCAGGGGGGATCGGCCCCCCTGTAGCCCCCCACATGTAGGGGTATACAAGCTTCTTAGGGTATAAATCCTGTTGAAACAAAGACCTCTGAACAATCATGCTCCACACACAACAAGCTGGCAATTTGAGACTATAATCACGAGTTGGCAGCTTTGTGAGAGCAACTTTAGGTTGCTAGTTGCTCCCTTTCCCATAATATGAGAGTGACTATGGCCTAAAAGGTACAAAATAGTAGTGGGACCTAGGGGTAGGAATGAATACTTTACATAGACCTAGGAGGGGGTATTACAGATTGGTATCAGAGCATGATTACACTCTTTTTGGGTCATATCTGGTGCTACAAATAAGGGTGAATGTGTTGGTCATGCATGCATGCCAGTTGTGGGAGTGGCTCCTACACTAATTTTCCATATGCTTATGGAACTACATCATATTTATCATGATAGAGGTAATATTATCATGAGTAACTTGATGTTGATTTTATTGGATGCATCATCATAAGTATATGACTAGTTATACAATTATATGCAGCTTGATTACATTATTGTATTGGGATTCATTAATGGTTATTTTATTACAAGCATCAGTCTTGTAGGTTGAGTAAAAGAATTGATTGATTATGCTCGAATACATGTGGTTATGTGTATATGTAATTGATTATGCACTGCTTATGCAAGTGGATAGTTTCATGAGGCAATGTGTATACTATAGTATTTATTGTTGTCATGCATGAGGTCATAACATACATTGTGGATATTGCCTTACATAGATAATTGGACCTATCTAGTATGATGGTTATTCATTGATGCAATGGGTGAATCTCCATGGTATATAGGAAAAATGGAAGGCGATTTTATCAATAATATGATATGTATATATAATTTTTTGGTGAATCTCTCACTAGGCATGGCGAATATTTTGTTCAATTATAAAATCTTGTGTTTATTGAATACACAAATGAAATCATTGCATTTCTTTAAAATATCTTTTGAAATCAAAATTACCAAAATTACATATCGATAATCTAGTGGGTGTAAGATAAAATTCACCCGAAAAAACCTAATACTATATATAAAACCAAGAAAAATTAAAATTCATCACTTCTATGTTGTTGTTTGCAATTAGAAAAATTACCCAAATTACAATCTGTTTACTCTAGCATATGTTGAAAAGTTATAGAAGGATGACTAGTGCAATCAATCGATTCCTTTTAGCTCTGGATTTGTTTCAGTTTAAAATAGAAGTTTACAAATATACTTGTCCAATGTCTATGCTTTAACCATTCACCTTAAGATGTTTTTACAATATAATTTCCTAAGTCTATTTAATATCTTCATTATCATAAAAACCAACCTATATCCATCTTAACTCCACATCTACCACTCTTAGGGGGATTAAATCTATTTATCCCTCTGAGCACTTGGTAGACC
>APFE030475583.1:26224-90682 GCA_000404065.3 Pinus taeda | reverse complement strand
AATAAAGGCTGAAGCACAATAGTGCAAACTTCAGTCTGTTAAGTCTATTACAAAATTTTACGACCCTTTCTAAAAACATGAAAGGGTCTATAAATACTATACTAATCTAAATATCTATAAAAGAGAAATGCTAACTAAGCTGATATCAATAACTTTTTGTTGCTATTTCTACTAGCGATCTGAGGAGCTGGAGGATGATTCATTATGTCGGCTGATTTCCTTTGAATCTGAGCTGATTAATGGCAAGCATTGGCTCAAGTTCAGGAGGTTTGTTGAGCCGCGAACTGAGCTGGGCAGCATAGATGGCATCTTGGATGTCGGGAATCATACATTGAATGGCATTTGTTAAGCATTTGAGGGCGGCTCTTTGTTCATGAGGCTTGACTAGGAAGTGCCAATATGTTTCCATGTTTAAACTATTAACTCCGGCGATTAATCTTCCTCTGCTTTCTAACTCTGGATAACACGTTTGCTCCAATGCATTCACTGTAGTAACCTTTCCAGGTGTACACTGGGAAATCATGTTTTCTATGTAGAGAGTATCGTTAACTAGATCAACCAAATTGTTAGAAGTTAATCTACACCTTGAAGCTACTCTCTCTGCCTTTAACACCTGTGTGTGCCATTCTGTGAACAGTATATCCTTATGAACCTCAAGTATTCTTGGCAAATTGGAGGCTTTTCCTGATTTCGAATCTTTCCATTCAAGGTATGCGGTAATAGCTTCATCGGCTTGATTCAAGTCATCCCTTTCTTTCTCTACCTGCTCATTTATGGCTGTAGTTAATTCACAGAGTGGCTCCTCTTGAGAGAGTTGTTGAGACAAGAGTTTAATTTGCGCTATCAGCGCATTGTTGATCAACATCGCCTCTTTTCTGAATTCCATTATCTGCGAATCTCCTTTGATATTCTCTAGCTGCGCTGTTATTTGAGCGATATGCTCATCCTTGGTTTTCACCAATTGCTCATTCGCCGCTTTTAATTGCTCCAAAGCCTCTGTTAATTCATTTTTTTTCTGGATCGCTTCCTGATTAATCCTCTATTTCTCTTCCTCCAATTGCTGAGCCAATTGGCTATTTATTTGCTGTTGCTCCACTAACTGTTCGTCTGCATGCGCTGTCCTATGTTGTTGTGCTGCTAACTGCTCCTCGGATTGTATTACCCTCTGTTTTATCTCAGCTAATTCTGTCTGTAATGTGGAGATTTCCTGGTCTTTAGTCTTTAATAAAAGACTTACCTCCGATGCTTTATCGATGGTTGCAGCTGAATAAGCTCCAGCGTACTGTGACAATTTAGTAAGATCATCGGAGGGATCCAGTTTCTCCTTCCACACTACATTGCCCATGACCGTTTGTTCTGGAAAGATAGAAGGTTGATCAAGCCTTCGTCTCTTCCTCGATTGCTTTACCACAGCTCTGTGCCTTGGGCTGTAGAAGACATCCAATGGAGGAATATCTTCTACTTGTAGAGTGATTTGGTCGCTAGGACCTTTCGGAATTACTTCAATATCCTTAGTTTTAGGTGGGCCACTGGTTCCACTTAGAACCCGAGATGAGGTATCATCTTGCACATTGCTGGTTTTAGGAGTATCGGTACTTTGTGATTCTTTTCCTCCACTGATAATGGTGCTAAACGACTGCCATTCCTTTTGCAATTCAGGGTCTATGATAGCACCCATGTTAGTATCGGTGGTGGTCTGTTTAGACTGAGACTCCTTCAACAATTGTTCTTGTTTTTCCTTTTCTTGGTGCTCCTGTTCCTTTTGCCACATCTCCGCCTGCTCTCTTTGCTGGTTGTCCTCCTTTTCATTCTTTGAGCGCTCTTCCTGTTCTTTCCTTAAGCGCTTTTGTTGTTCTTTTTTCAGCTTCTCCTCTTGGTCTTTCTTTTGTTGCTCCTCCTACTCATTATTATTGGCCTTCGTTGTAGCAGGAGGTTCCTTTGTCTGTTGTTGGCTAGGCTCGCTTGATGATGCTGCTTGGGTTGGCATTAACAAATCTAGAGGCAGAGTTTGCAACCTCTGCTCTCTAAGTTTGTTAAAATCAGTTAACCCTTCATCGTTGTATCGCATCTTCGCGAGTTCTTTGGCTTGACCTATTGATTCAGCTGAAGAGAACACATCATCGAACATATCTTCTTTATGATCAAATGTTGCTAATTTGGCATGTTCCAAAGCGGCATATGTAGTTCGCTTTGGGTCAAATGCTCTATTCGAGATTGTAGCAAGATTTAGAGCTTGAATCTTCGTGGCCTCTTTTTCCGCATGTTTTAGATCATGCAGGGTGAAGACTCCACATCTGAAGGGAAAAGTAGGCCAGCCCCTTTTCTTCTCTTTTTTGAGAGATTGTGTGGTACTCTCAGCTATGATCTGGTATGCAATTTCCCTTGCTAGCAATTTGTCAGGGACATATAAGGGGAGGACATGAGGATTGGCTTGGCTGCCAAAGACTCTAATATAAGTAAAATACTCTTCACCAAACCAACTATCCACTGCTGGCAAGTCAAAAGAGGGAAGGTAGGAGATCCTTGGAATAGGCTTATCAAAAATTGAATAATAAACAGGAACCATGAAACCATTACAAATCTGATACAAGTGGTTTTTATAGGATGAATTCCACATCTTGTGATGGTAAATATGAATGGGCGAAGGGTATTGTGTGGTCCACCTCCAACCAAGAATAGGGAATTCGGAATTAAAACACAAGGTATCTAGGATATATGCACTATAGTAGAACGAGGGAATTTTCCTCTCAGTGACTCTAGTTTTATTCCTAAAGTCACTAACAGCTAGTGCTAGCTTATCTGAAAGGATAGTGGCCCAATCCATAATCGTGCTATTCACTACCGCCTCCATGAGAGGAACCATCTCAATGGTAAAAATGGCAGAGTCGTGTAAACCCCACAACCTACACATCATTATACCAGCGTAGCAATAAGGAGAACATAAAGAGTCGACCGAGTACTTACTAGAGGATTCATGCTTGTGTTTATTTGGATTTTTCCTCCAATCCTTGATAGGTTCGGACTCAATCTCGTTCTCTCTTGCGAATTTCTCCAAAAAGGCGCTATTGTATACCTTCTCCGGCTTAGGAAAATGATACATTTTCCTCAGATCTTCTGGCTTAAATGACCCAAAAATCCTTCCATCCCTTGTGCTGAAAGTTCTGTCTGTGATGGGGATTTCTTCAATCGCCCATCTCACAACATTGGTATATAGGAGAATTTGCTCCCTTGCTGCTATCCTATGGAGGAAAGAATCGGCCAAATCCTTGAGAGTGCATTCCGACTTTTTTAATGAATCCGCGGTAGCTTCTTCTACCGTTTGCGTTGGTTTCTCGGCCTCAATCAAGTCATAAGTTCCTTGCCACGTTACTCTGGCGAGGCCTGCGCATGTGGTGTCAGATATTAGGCCCTTTTTGCTATTTACTACGGCTTGTCCTACAGCTGGTGGATTGGAAACACCTGCAACTTTCTTCGACTTTTTACCCATCATGCCCGAATTCCTGTGTAAGACTGTATTCTGCACAAAGAGGCAATTTTGGCGTAACACAGAGATAGCAATAAAACTCACAGTTGATAGCAAATGAATAGATAAGCGCTGATATATTTTTCTTTTTAGAACAGGCGTGGAGACGATCTATGGGCAGATCTTAGGACATGAATCTATTAAGTGACCGTATAGAGCCTGCCACCTTATAACTGCCCATTATATCAATATTTGGTCGAAAGATCTCTTTAAGCATGCAATGGACGTATTGGCGGCTGAGCGGGAGTGATTATGCCTTAAATAACATTAAATCGGGCTTTCCAATCACTTTAACGGCTTTCTATCGAAAACCGTGCCTTATCGCATCGCATCGGGGGGGATAACATGACTAGCTTTAGCAATTCCTTGAGTATCGCCGATCGCCGATTGCGATATCGCATCGGCGAAAGGCATATGCGCAATGATTTTAAAATAAAGGGGATGTGCTGATTGCCGATCGCCGATAGCTTATCGCATCGGGGCTTTGATATGGGGTCCTTTAGTGGTGCATTTGGGTATCGCCGATCGCCGATCGCCGAACACTATATCGCATCGGCGGAAAGTCTTTAAGCCATTTGTTGCATCCTTCATGTTATTGCGATATGCGATCTTGTGATCGCTTTATCGCAATAATCGAATATTTTCTTTATTTCCTTTTTTAAATAGATATTGCTTTAAAGGGTTTATTCATAAAGCGCTCCTTTGATTATCGGACTTTTATAAAGTAAAAGTTTTGATATCAATTTTATTTTCAAAGGGACCCATTTCATATTTTAAATATTTTTATGAATAAAAATAATATGAAATGGGGGGTTGTTTGCAAAGCACAACACCCCCTCAAAGAGGCTGAATTCTAAGGCGTTGATCTATCTTTTCTATCTTTTTGTGAGCTAGTTTCATAACATTTGGTATGAGAGCTATGGATTCTAAGGTTTCACTATCCCAAACAAGTCATCATGGAATTTCCACTATAAGGTTTTTGCTACAAAGTTTCAGACACTACCAAAAAAACCCATTTGAAAAGACATTGGTTTGAACCCCGCGCCCAAATTTTGGAGCTTTTCCTGCTATTTTAAGAGATATAATCTGTAGAAATTAGGTTTTTTGTAAGCTCCACAATTTCAACTAAAACAAGTCTTTGGGGGATTTTCGCTACAATGTTTTAGAAGCTAAACCAAAAACCCATTCGAGAAGAAATCGGTCTAAACCTTGGCTCTGGATGTTTGATACTGTCTCGCTATAGTTTCGCAGATATAGTTTAATGAGGTTAGGGTTTGTTCAGATCCCCGAATTACATTCCAAACAAGTAACCTTGGGAAAATCATCATAAATGTCTCTCTGAGTATTAGATTGAAATTTTGTAAGAAGCTACATAAAGAGGACGAACTTTAGTTTCATGTGTATATTTGTTTAGGTCCAAAGGTCAAAATAGTGACATGTTGTACCGTACAAATTCACTCTACTAAAACATTATATAATCAAGTCATCTTAGGAGATTGGGCATAAACCTTTCTTGGAGAATCAAATTCTGATCAGACTTGTGGGGTTAGAAATAGGACTCAGATTGCTACTACAGGAGAAAATTCAGATCTTTGAGATCTAAGACTACAGAGTAACAGTTATTTCAAGATTGAGCCCCTGAAATCAAGAAAAGGCGATATGTAAAAAGTTTGATGGAAATGATCGAGTAAAGTGGATACTGTAGATGGAGCAAAATTTGATCTACATGGTGTACCACTATTACAAAATGTATGTATTGCATATTCATATTTAGAACCAGATCAATTTTTATTGTATAAATGGCTTTGTTCTAGTAAAAAACTTGTTACATGCTCAATTTTCATGGAGGAAATGATAGCTCATTATGAGGATATAGAGAGCAACACCTTCTTTAGAGCAACACCACAACAATTGGAAGAAAAAAGATAAAAAGGGCTTTGTTACAAAGTGGAAAGTAGAATTATGGCAACAAGGAAGTCTACTCCTCACAACTATAAGGATGGAAGTGTTGTTTGTCCTAGCCTTCCACAACCTACAAGGGTTACATCACAAAAATTGGAAGATAAAAGAGAAAAAGGGCTTTGCTACAATTGTGATAACAAATACATTAAAGGTCATAAGTGTGCTGAGAAGAAATTAGTTTACATTGATTGTGCAGAGGAGGAAGAAAAGATCAAGAAATGTCAAAAGAAGAGTATATACACTGGGAACCAATCCCAGAGAAAGAAGAAATGAATCCAACCATATCTTGCAAAGCATTGGAAATAATTACCACTCCTAAAACTCTCAAGATAGAAGGACATATCAAGAAGAAAAAGGTTGAAGAAGTGAAAGATCACGTGGAGAAAGAAGAAAGGAATCTGACGATATCTTGTAATGCATTGGACAAAATTACCACTCCTCAAATTATCAATATAGAAGGACATATCAATAAGAAAAATGTTCAAGAATTGAAAGATCACATTGAGTCTCAATAAATCAAGCCAGCCATATCTTGTAATGCATTGGAAGAAATTACCACTCCTCAAACTATCAAGATAGAA
Source organism: Pinus taeda (assembly GCA_000404065.3). Lineage (NCBI taxonomy): Eukaryota > Viridiplantae > Streptophyta > Pinopsida > Pinales > Pinaceae > Pinus > Pinus taeda. Next base: position 84,616 of record APFE030475583.1, on the reverse strand, counting down.
GGACATATCAAGAAGAAAAAGGTAAGAGTGTTGATTGATTCGGGGAGTACCCATAGTTTTATTGATTGGAAGATATCCAAGGAATTGAATTGCTTCCTATATCCAACACTGGCGTGTCAAGTGATGGTTGCAAGTAGAGGAACCATAAATTGCTCGAGAAAGTGCAAAAATATCAAGCTATCCATGGGAGAATATGTATTGAATAGCCCAATTGTTTCCATTCCAATGGGTGGTGCAGATGTTTTACTAGGATTCCTATGGCTACAATCTTTGGGTACGATAGCTTTTAATTTTCAAGAACTTTTCCTGAATTTTTTTTGGGAAGGAAAGGAAGTTGAATTGATGGGTATCGAAGGAAAACCTGTAAAGGTAATCAACTCTAACAACATGATAAACATTCTAAATAAGGAACAATGAGGTGTAATTGCACAATTAAGTTCACTAGAGGATCCCACATTGAAATCATGTATTTCTCAAGATCTCCAAAATGTTTTGGACAATCACTGCAAGGTATTTGAGACTCCCCAAGGCCTCCCACCTATTCTTGATCATGATCATTCTATTCATTTGATTCCATGAAGTCTTCCTCCAAACATCATGCCTTACATATATCCATATGCCCAAAGGAGAGGAACTCATTCAAAAGTTGCAGAAGATCCCAGTTCAAACAATATTACGAGAACTTGACAAGGAAGAAAAAATAATATTGGAACGTTAAGTAGTCAGAGAACCAAGAAATCAAAAGCTACAAAATAGATCAATTTCAGAGTATCTCATCAAGTGGAAGAACTTACCTGCTGAAGATTCCACATGAGAGGAAAAGAATTTATACAGAAGCATCAATAACTACTCAAGCATTGAGGACAACACTTTTTGAATGAGAGGGGCATGTTAGGTCCCTATACTACTAGTGTGACCCCTAATTGTTATTAGTACAACCCCCTTATTATATTTTTGTGCCCATATAGTCCCCATATTGTTATTATTCCGCCCTTACATTATTATTGATGTCGTCTCTGATTATATTATGACCCTTAGACTCCTATATATAGAAACGAGGTCATGTCATTTGTATCGTCTAAGAATTGTTCATTTGTGTAATGTAAAGGAGGTTTCCCCCTCGAAGAGGCTTATTTCTAAGGCATTGATCTATATTTTCTATCTTTTTGTGAGCTAGTTTCATAACAAACCTCCAGGTAAGGAAACTCCTGCACAGTTCAATAGAATAAGAATTTAGTTTGTTTTCGTGAGCATTTATTGTTGTTGTTTTCCCTCCACTCTGTGGGGTTTTTCAACGCAAGACCCTAGGGTGTTCTCACTTCCAACAATGGATGCAAGACACCTCGATTTTCAACACAGTGTTGTGCATTCGAACTCATGTCTCAAAAATTCAGCGATAATAAGTTGATGTATTAAGAGGTTATTTGGATGGAAACATTAATACATATATAAAAATTTAATATAAACCATGAAGTGAGCTAATATAGATTGTGGAAAAACTTTCAATATTACAAGAATGTCTGAAAGTCATCATCAGTGAAATATTTTGTGCATAGGTGTTATCACCATTTTGTGGACAGTAAAACATTTATTGACTATATGTGTGTGTGCCAACGATGCAAATAAAAACAATAAATAATAGTTGAACACCCCAAATAAGAGGTTGTAGGAAGAGTTTAATGTAATATTACTAAAGGAAAATTTATTAACATTTAAATTAGCTCCAAATAAATGAGGAATCATATATAATGAATTTTTTGTGCCTGGTTGAAAAAGAAATGGATATAGGTAGGGAGTTGTTACAAGTAGTATCAAAAAGAAAGAGTTCAACATTGTGGCATGTTTAAGGGCAAATATTAACAAACTGTGTTTTTTACTATAACAAAGAAGAATTAGAAATATGGAAACTCCACTTATAGGACCAAATTTGCACCCTTACCTAAATCAAATCTTGAGATATATATATAGCTAGGTAAAGAAATTCCATCCATATCCACTATATTATTTTAAAACAATACATAATTGAGGACATAAATCACCATCTAAGAGTTGGGAATGAACCATACATGAGAAAACAAATAAATTTTGTTATGTAAGATAGGTTATCAAATACTAAATTTTGGGATACCTTTAACTATAAGAACGAACATGTTGGGTGCCTAGGAGAGGAAACACCTATCTAGATGACCTAGGTATTAATAGTTGTTAGTTAGTAAATCACATCTTGTTATTGTGGGATAGTGAATAGGGAGACATTTATGATCTATAATGATAGGGAATCATATGGGTAAACAATCAAGAAACATATACATGAGAAAATGAGGTAAAATATCAAGTCCCATACTGTTAAACAATTATAAAATATCAAATGGGTATGTTAAGAAATAAGACATGGTGTTGCATATGAAATCACTGTGAAACATCTAGGGTTATTTGCAAGATGATTACCTATTTCTATTACAAAATCCTTTTGCTGATTTTCAAAATCATGTATCACTACTAATCTATAAGATCAATAATAATAACGATGTTTTAAGTTAAAAGTCTAGTATGTATTTTTCAAGAACTGGAAAGGAAAAGAAGGGGTAAAGATAACACTGTTGTGAAGGTAAGCAATATTTAATTGTTACACTAGAAACATGTGGAATGTAATCACTTTACTAGTATAAACTACCTCCTTGGTTAACCGTTAACCTTGACAAGGGATTGCATAAAGGAAATGCTCAATAGTAAAAAGAAACTTTTGAATATTATTGAAAGAGTAATTTAGTTCATGTAATGACAACAACCTAAAAAGGAGGAATTCTATAGGAAACATTCATAATAATAAGTGCATTGCAAGTTTAGAAACAACCATTTTCACCAAACCAAGCATTAGAAAATGATGTGGAAGACATCAACAATGATTTAAGTAAGTTCATATTTCTTGACTAAGCATGGATTTGAAAATCCTTCTAACTGAAAAGGCTCTTCAAGAAGGGAGTAAAGAAAAAAGACTGGTTAAATAGTGGAATAAATGGCATAAATTGTTAGCATGAAGAATTGCAAAAGTCAAGTAATTGAGAATTGTTTCTTATTTAAAAACCAGTGAAATAGAGGTAAAATGTGATAAACTATTATAATAGCATGCGATGGAAGGAGACTAATCTCAAAAATAGTAAGGTGAGAAGTGTAGCTAATATTTTTAAGTTGGAAGTAACATAATAATATTATTTAGGTTACTTCAAGACACCAAATAAACATGGAAGCACTTGAGAAAATTGTTACTCATATTGAGAAAAGATTTTAGTTATATATCAAATTTAGTAAGAAAAAAACTAGCAAGGTTAGAGTCAATTATAGAATATAGAAATCTACTAGGAAGAAAATGTAATGGCTCTTGAATATAGAAAAATAATCTAGACAACTTTTGAACCTTGTGTAGTTGGTGGATGTAGTGGGGGGGTAGTCAATATTTTTGTCAGTAAGAGACTCATAACACTTAATCATCGATTGATTTTCTAATTGGTATAATTTATAACCACCTTGCCATTGCTAAGGTTAGGTTTAGTTGAAATAAAGACGACAATTGAATTTTTGATTACATGAAATTAGTGCTAATTGTGACTCGAATATCTGAAGATTTGATTTGATTTGATATAATAGAATAAACATAAAATATGCATGCGAATTTCCATTGCAAATCTAATCTACTATAACTAGAGGAAAATTTTAAGGCCAAATATACAGCCATAAACTATGAAGGAGAACTCTTAACTTGGTCCTTGTCGGTTTGAAGTTTTTTTTTAAGATTTGGAGAAAATCATAAGATGAAAAGGACAACATAGAAAAATATGTATATATGTGTGTATGTATGTTAAGATACACACAACAATGAAAGTGTATATTAAATACTTTGAGGAGTCTACTGTCTTAATATGAATTAAAGAATTGATAGTAGATATAGATAAAATGTGATTAGAAGCAAAGATATAGTCGAGTAAGGTAACTAGGGATATGTGGAATTAGAAAAATTATCAATCTATGATAAAAAAATGTGTACTTAATATATTTCAGGAAGCGTTATCTATGCTTTTTTTCATGTGATGTACCAACATGGATAGTGCAACATGTCACTAGTCAATGTTATCCCAGATAAGTACATTAGAATGAAGCTTGGTCAAATGATTGATTAGAATGAAAATATGCTTACAAAATCAATATGTCAGGAGATCCACACTAATATGATGCGTTGAGGTAATTGACGAGCACTCGAAGATGCAAGAGGGAAGGACCACAGAAAAATTAATCAATCATTTATAGAATATAAAGAGATGTACACTTAAGAAGAGATTCGTGATAAAATCGTGGGTAAAATGTATCAGAGAAGTACAATTGTAAGATTTGGTGTTGTAATATTTTATTGATTTAAAGCATGCCCGTATTACTCTAGGTTGTGTCCTTGAATTTTCGTAGTAGTTTCTTTTGGTATTATCTTGTTCTTTTAAGGCTTGATGATCTATGAGGTAAAGAAAAAAAGGGAAGGAATCAAATAAAGAAAATCCAAATAAATTATAAAACCATGATTAAGACTTCTGCATGAAAAGGCTAGTGGATAATTAATTTGGATAGAACTAGATCCCCTCGAGCAAAGGACAAAGGTAATATCTATTGTGAAAATGGTAAGTTGAAATAATTGTAATAGAACTTTGGTGATATTTTGTTGTGGCATATCTACGATCATAAAATTATGATGGTGCTTAAACAATAGGGCACTAGTTGCGAGTCATCATGGGAAAAAGGTAAGGAAACCTTCCTTATGATGATAACACCCATGATTACTGTGTGAGGGTATAATAAGATTCTAATTATTCTTAGGTTGGAGTAGAATTATTATCTACTAATATTCCACAAGACCTTACAAGTCAAATGTATAAAAATAATTTGTTGTTTAATAGATCAATAATAGGTCATGTTCCTGTATATAATGAAAGAATTATATTATATTATATTATATGGTGAGTGTGAGATAGTCACTGTGCATATGAACATAAGATGGAGAAGCACCATGCCTATACACAAAAGAAAAATTGTGTATAACTTGCATCAATCAACTGTAATATAGGATGACAAAGGGGTCAAAATTCAAGGAATACTACAAAGTGGACCATCAATTGGCACTAAAGAAAATCACAAAGAAACCCTAGATGGGCATAGCTAAATTTACTTCAACAAAGTAGACAACAATATAGCCATCTTGAATATGGTAGGAAATGCAAGTTATATTAAACTCTTATCCTGCATGAGTAATACTTATGTAACTTTTGAATTAAGATAAAACTATAATAGTGTTATTTACTATGACAGTGTAGTACTTGCAATCTCTCATAAAAGACAAGAATAGTAAATGGTTTTCAAACATACTATTATTTATAAGCAAATAGTGCATATGAAATCAATACCTTCATGGTCATAAACTTATACTGGGATGACATGGTGGGGTCTTTGTTGATAGGCATAGCCATATGGAAATTAAAATAATTAGAATGATGTTAATAACTCTTATTGAGTGTAGGTTACTGACCCTTATTGGGTTGTGATGCATATTGATGACCCTTGCTAGATATATAAATAACAATTGATCATGTTCATGATAAATATTAAAACAATATATATGTTCTTAAATAATGATTGATGGAAACTAATGACCACAATTATTATGGATGTAGGTCGAACCAGACAATGTTATCTTGGTCAAACCTCTCTGCATTTTCAATGAGAGAGAAGTTATGTTACGAAGCATGTGGTTACCGAGGTTAAGTGTAGTGGAAGTAGTTCACCCCAAGAGGGGCCACAAGGGAAGATGAGGATTTATGTGCCAATAATATTCCAAACTATTTTGATGGCTAAGAAACACCAAGGATGGTGTTTCACTCAAGGGAACAAGATGTAACACCCTCGGTAAAGTTGTAAATATTCTTTTAATGCAAATGACTTGGTAAAATTATGGGCCATATGAAAGGCCTAAGTAATGGATTCTTAAAAACATAAATGTTTATGTTATTTTTTATATAAATAATATTAATTATGGTTAGCCATAAAATTACTAGAAAATGTGTTAAATGAGAGTTTAACTTACTAAATAGTTAGAATACAAATATTCCTCTCGCTAGAGATAAATAAAAATAACCTTGGTTGTGAAAAGGGAGCTAAGAGGGTGAGAGGGAACAAAAACATGAAGAAATCTTGAGAACTTGGTACCTGGTTGGAGGGGGTCAAACAAACGAGATTAAGGCTATAATATTGTAATAGTCAAACAAGCTGTTGTTGAGGGCAGAAAGACGCTTCCAAGAAAATAATTCTTGAGTTAGTTGTCTAATGAAATATAAAACTATAGTTTGGGTGCCGAAGTGAATTCCAAACTAAGACCTAGTGGGAGTTGATAAGAGACTTGGAATAGAATTGTTACGGTAACTAATCATATTACTATTTTGGAATTTCAAGGTGACTCAGAGGGGTTTTGGTAGTGGCTATTGTACTTATAGGTTGGGTGGAGCGTGACGGGCCTCTAAATTAGACAAAAATTAAGGCCCATGACTCTAATTTAAAACATAAATTAAGGCCTATGACCATCCATCAACACATTCAACCTCTCTTTTTGTATTAGATAATTTATTTTTAACTTTAGTATATTCATTAGAAAGGCTTATGAATAATTGAATATTTGTGCCTAATATATATATATTTTTTTTTATGGAATATTATGAGAATATTGGGCAGATTATAAAGAGTTGGAGGAGGAGATAATTTAGGTACTTGTTCCCTACTACAGGAGGATCAATAATAAATAATAAGTTAGAAAAGGTATTATGGAATTATGGAAAATCGAAAAAAACTAACCTGATTAGCATTTTGAGGAATCCAGTTGAACCGTAGCCCTTGGTAGGAAACCATGGCAACAACAAGCATACTCGTCGTAGCATGCAGTTGCAGTGCCGCAACAAGCGGTCACAGTGCCGCAGCATGTGATTGCAACACCATAGCACTGAGTCATAGTACCGCAACAACAAAGCCACAAGTAATTTCCCTGGCACATGTCTCCGTTCCTGAAAGCAACCTTCTGATTAGATCCAGAATGAGTCTTGGCTCTCTTCACTGCTAGCTCCTATGCAACGCTATGAAGCCCCTCCTGAAGGTCAAACCCCAATCCAAATCGGGCACCATGTACAATCTATCTGCCTCAGCGGAAAATCCCATTTTCGTTGTTGCAACACAAGTTGATGAAGTCATTAAGGGCAGGGACTGTCACTGGAGAGACCCCAGGATGTTGGATTTGGGCAATTTAAGGGGGATCTGATATAGCACCCTAGATCTGATAAACCATGCTAATTTAAGGGTTGTGATGATGGGCTACAGAGATGGTAACCTGAATGACTTGAAAAGAAAAGGGCGTAGAGCTAGAGCGTACATAAAGGAGATGATGATGGATGCCACAAATATCTGTCATGTGTCTACTCAAGCCCACGGTCAAGGGAAGCTCGATGCTTTTTCTAGTAGCCTACACACCATAAACCCTGAGGTAAGGGACAGCTCGCCTTTCATAAACCTTTTCCATAATCTCGAGCTTGGATTTGCAGTATCCGTATGGACATGGAATGGAACAGGGGCGCTCATGTGTGCCATGAAAGGAAACAATATTCTCATATTTGTTAATGATCTAATAGACCAGGTATTTAGAAGAACCAAAAGCCCACAAAAGGTTCAGATCTCGAAGCATGCAAACGCCAAAACACCTCTCTTCCCTAAATCACAGGCCCAAAATGTTGAAGAATTCCTGATAGATAAGAAAAACATTGAGGATCTAGTTTTTAAGAATAGGGTGACCTAGGAAATAGATTGAGGTCATCCTCAAATTGATTCATACCCTATCGAGATGGACCTCATAAATTTCTTTATCAAAACATGAGAAGTCAGACATTATTTCTTAAGGCTTTTGAAGGGCTGCAAGATCCAGGAGCTAAGATATAAAATTTAGAATCTCCTTGGTATACCAGTAGATGGAAAAAGTATGAGCCACATGGGAAACAACATACATGATCATTACACCCTATAGGATTACAACATAACTACAGACTCGACCATCATTATCAATCTTCGTCTACAGGATGGATGTTCGAGGACCAGCGCCAAGAACACAGGCTCCTTCAGGGATGTAGTGAAAGGAAAGGGGAAAGTGCAGACCAAAACATCAACAACACCAGAACTTACGGGACCCTATATTGTATAACAAAAACCTAAGAATCCTACTCTCACCATCGCAATGCATGAGGTAAACACTTTTTATTCAAATATTTATGCTCACTCAGTTATATGCATATTTAATGGGTTTTGGCCCAAATCTAATGATTTGCATCACTAGATTCACACTCGATGGACACCAAACTATGAAGTATACTTATTCCCCGAGGGGTTTTTCATAGTAAGAATTAATACAGAGCAGGAAAAGTAATATATCATAAGCAAGGGACCATGGTTCTGCGGTAGTGTAGGGCTCTTAATGACACCTTGGTTTCCAGAATTTTGATGCCAACACAATGTTGGTATCAAGGATGAAAGTCTAGCTTAGGTTGCACAACCTTCCATTACACTTCTAGCACCACAAGGTCTTAGTTGCCATAGGGAATACATTGGGAAATGTTTTAAAGACTAATGGAGACAAAATCACAAGGGGAATATTTACCTTGGCCAGAACTTGTGTTGAAGTAGATCTTAGCTAGGCATTGCCAAAAAGTATAACACTAAATTTCAACAACACAGAGTGGATACAACCCTTGGATTATGAAAATGCAGCATTCCAATGCTGTGGATGTCTACAAATAGGCCACCTCCTGAGTGCTTGTCCACAGGAAAAGAACATCCCCGAATGTAACAAGAAGAAAAATATGAAGCCTAAAGGATGGCAACATACAAATCTACTGGATGAAGAAGAAGGAACAACGAAGACTATAGAATATAGAGCAGAGAGGAATGAACAAAAATCCCAGAACAACACAACAAAGAAAGAGGAAACATGCAACAACCCTTTGCAGCAACAAGCTTCCCTACCAATCAGAAAGGAAATATCTGGAAACAAGAGAAATCATGGATCAGAAGGATCTGAGTTGGATAAGGACTCTCCCACACTTATAACAAAAAACCAGTTATTCATTGTAATCACTACCCCCAATGATGGAGGATGGCGAAAGGTGGAGAAAAAGAAGGGCAGAAAAGAATAACATTTTTATTTTTTATGTTTTTCATTTTTGTTTTATGGTTTCTATGAAAACAAGTATAGAAAATTTCCATATGCTCTTAAGAATCTAAAAAATGTAATTTTTTTATATGAATAAAGTTACAACTTTTCTGACGAAAAAAAAATGGAATTATGGCACAAATTGTGGCACTCCAATGATTGAGAAAATCTAAGAATGTGTTCCAATATTCAAGGGAGAAGATCAACCAATCAAGGGAGAAGATCCACTAATAAATTGATTTCGTTGGGGAAATATTCCTCCATCTATGAAGAATGATTCTTAATAATTTTGTATAAGCACCAAGTCAAATTTTCCTCTAAGGAATGATTGAGAAAATCTAGGAATGTGTTCCTTGCCATTTAATGCAAATTCCTAGTATTGGGTACTAGATCCACTAATCAAGGGATTTTGGTGGGGAAAGATTGCTATACTCATGGGGAAAGATTCCTAATAATTTTTTATCAGTATCAACTCTATTTTTCCTCTAGGGTGAAATTTTCATTAGTGTTATTGTGCAGAGAGATTGTATTTTTGTAGCTCCATTGTATTTTTTTGCAGGGATGTACTTCTTTTGATGAAAATAATGAAGATTGGTGTCATGTTTAGATTCTAAATATTTTTCTTCTCCATAGGTCTCTGAGTTTCCTTGGGCTTGGCCATCGCAAGAGCCTTAGAGCCCTTTTATATCATTTTATTTCCTTCTTTTAATTGTTTATTCACAGACATCTCTAGTTTTTATTTCTTTCTACTTCTATATTTAGTATTAATGATTTCTTGTTGTGGGATTGAGTTAAATGGTTGATGTAAGTTGTTTTGCAAGATAAAAATGATTATTTCATCCTTGGAAAAGCTTTGGAAGTTCATAATAATCATTGAGTTTATTGGATTAGTCTTCTTATTCCCAAATCTGGATTTTTGGACCTCCTTTTTAACAAAGAACGATAAATTTCTGTTATATATTAGAGCATGCTAACAAGCTTCAATTAACTTGATTCCACTTGAATTAGATCAAAAAAAAATCTAGTTCATAACAAAAACTATCAAATTATGATTACGCTAGATTTGTTTAGGTACTTTTTATATTTACTAGCTCACTAGTTGTCAAATTTCTAGATTTTCGACTAGTACTGTTTTTCTTTATTTTTTTTAGAATGGGTTAACATATGTATTTTTGAGTGATTCCACTTGGAATAGAGACCTAAGACATCCTAGTTAATAACAAAATTTGTCCCATCCAATTTGTATTTGATTTATGGTGAGCTCCAATATTGTAGCAATAATGTTGCAACTTGTGGGCTCCCTACTTTACGTTTATCAACTTGGTAGTTCGTAACAAACTTGGAAGCGACAATGTTGTATGCACAAGTACTAGTTCTTACTATAGGCCGTCACTTGGTCAACTGATGCAATATCACTAGGATCTCAACCCAACTTCTATGAATTCGAAAAGAAGCTTTATATGTGATGGAAGAAAGAAAAGCATACTCTACAAAGGCTACTCTACTTGCAGAAAGAGAAAGAAGACTAAAATGCGAAGTAAACCTAGCAAACCCTACTTAACCATCTAATCCTAATTTTGTAGAAAGAGAGATGAAAAACCATGAAATGAATGCCATTGCCTACTCAGGAAGTAAACAAAATCTACTCAAGCTACTTCTAGAAGCAAATGAGCAAAAAACATCTTTTTTGATTTTTATGTATTTTTAGGTGAAATTGTCTTGCATGTAATTTATTTGTTTGTGTGCTTCAGAAATTAAGTGGTGATGGAGGATGACTTTGGAATTTTCAAAAGTGTAGGAAGGTGTGGATAGGTCCTAGGAGGTCTAAGGTGGCCTTTTGGAGGCTTTTCTTCCAATCGTACTTCCAAAAGATACATACAGGAAAATCTACAGGAGGCTAGAGGGGTTCTACAAGAGGTCTATAGGAGGTCTACAAGAGGATACCAAGAGAAATTTTGGAGGTTTTGAAGCTGGGAAAGTGGGTGGAAAGGGTAGTTGAAGGCTAGGATTATGCATTAAGGTGGCTAGGGTTCTGTTGTGGCCACCAACAACTGCCCTCCTTATGAAGTGTTATTGCTAATACTAAATAAGTGGGGACCCTCAGAAAAAATCAAAAAAATAGTTAGCGTTACATTTCCTTTTTAGATGAAACTTACAACATCATGGACTAAGGAAAATACCTTGAAGAATATAAAAAAATTAAGTTTCATAATGAAGAAAATTAAATTCACTCCTTAAGAGATATCGCATCGCGCAAAGAATAATAGGGTACCTTCTAATAAGTTAAAATGATTAAAAACACGAGATTGCGACGTAAAACTTCATCGCATCGCATACGTTGAAGTAGCACTCACATTGAAAAACTCTAAAATCACTGATATGCTATATCGCATATCACGCATCGCAAAAATCACATGAATTACACATAAGAATTATAACGATCTGCGATATTGCAATACTGCAATATTATCATATCACGATACTACAAAGCTACAATGTTGCGATATTGTGATACTGCGACCTTGCGATAAAAGGAAACATCATAATGAAATTGCAATAATGCGATACAAGAAGAGTTGGTCATGTATTTTAATGCGAATTAATGAGTTATTACCAGTTGTTAATGAAGTATGGTGTTTTGTTTTTCCCAAGAAATAGTTCACGTAAGGTGGCATGTTTTGCATATATTCAACATTTAAAGTATTGGTGTCATTATCTTTTATCATTACTTCCACCTCAATGTAAACTGCAGGAAAGAAGGACGAAGCCTCATACAGGGTACTATGCAGAAAACTATGAGGAGGAAAGGCAACGCTCCAATGTACATTTCGGAAGGCACATCTAATCCACTTAAGGAAGAAAAAGAGCCGAAGAACTCTTCTGCGACATCTATCACAGATTTCTCATATACATCCATGGTTGAATGGGTACTGAATGATGTTGATACCAGAAATAGACAATTTAAATCTCAGGGTTAAGAGCTCACGGAATCAGTACTTTTACAAATTTTCAGTTTTATACTAGATGAGAGAAAAAGGTGCAAGAGGCAAAAAATGCATCGAGGAAGCCCAAATCAAGAAATAGAAGCAGTTTCTGATGCGCGATTAGCGCTTAACGCTAATCGCGCATCACTAAGAAAAGTTGCTCGAAAAGGAAGCTCCCTAGTTACTTAGTCACCTGCAAGCCTCAAAAATTGCAAGAAATTAGTGATAGAAACAAACTGGAAACAGAAGACTAAAGGAAAAGCAAAAGCAGTCCAAGGGTTAACCAAGTTGAAATGGGATCTTTACCAGGTATACATGGTAATGAAACATATTCATTGGATGATTTTCAACTATATCATCAATTTTACTAAGAATATAATGCCAGCTCTTGTCGATTCTGTTTGCTTGACTCAACCAAAGACGGAATATAGTCAACCGACTCCACTAAGGAAAACACTGAATGCTTGCGACATTAAGGAATATATTTAGAAATAGTTAGATAGTAGATTTAATTTTAGAAATAGTTTTGCTTAGAAAGAGGAGGGTCATTTAAACTGAATCCTCAATTTCTGTAGCTAAGTTATTTAGTTAGTAGTATTTAAACCCTTCTCATGCATTTAGAGAAGGGTCCAAAAATTAATCAAAAACTTGTCCTCAGAACATGCACTTTTGCACCCTCAGAGGAGGTTTTGGTGAATGAATGGAACAAGGTTTATCTGATATTTGCATTTGATATCTGCTACTGATGTAGCACTTCTTTACTCTTAGTGGATGTTAAATCAAGGAGAGATAAATCAATTTTCGCTTGAAGCTCATGAGTAGGACTAGTTATAAATGGTACTTTTATCTCTTAACCATTTTTTCTTATGCATTAAAGTGATATTCAATTTTCAGTTGTTTATATATTACAGCATGGATTTCTGAGTTATCATTTGGCACTTTTGAACGGTGATAAATATTTGTTTATGTTTAGTGTATGAATAGCTTATTTATGCGATAAGTTTTCACAACTGTTTCGTCTAACTTCTTATACGAAGTAGCTCATATTTATTGAATTCCTTTCTTATGATAGCTGAATGATATTTATTAACAGTTATTGTTGGAAATCTTTTTAGATCTCATAGAAGAAATATCACACCTCGGGTTAGCATAAATTTTTATGTTTTTCTGTTTATTAGAATACAATAGCATAGCATTAGATTAGAATTAGGATAGAAGTATTCCATTTAGAACAGAAATACCCATCTTTCTCTCACACACACAATGAATTAGGAAACTTGTCCCATATCCCCAGTCGGACCCGCTATACCAAACGGATAAGGAGCTACCAACCAAGGTCCGGACCGGGCGGGTATCCCCCTTGTTGTTGACCCGATTTTCGGGGCCTTCAACATATTTGGCACTAGAAGGAGGGCCTAAACTATGAATGGCAAGTAAATCCAAATCAAAATACCATTCTGAGAGTATATCGACCTCACCATCTCCCCAGACTTCTCCATTACAATTAAATCCAGAGTTAGAAGTCGCTAGAACATCAACCGCTGCTACAAATCCTGACATTTCATAACAATCTGTTATTGAACCTCCTGAAGTCAAATCTTTGATTGACAAACTTCAGCAATTTTCCATTTCCCCTCAAAGATCTGATAAATCTGAGGGCAGCGTGACTTCGTAGTATAACCCTGCTCATCCCTTGACCAGATTAAAGAGTGAAAAGTTCGGTGTTTGGCCAACCGAATTACCTCTTCCCAAAAGGAAAAGAGCAAGGAAGTCACCTAAAGGGTCTGACAACGAGAATCTTTCATCAACATCATCCATCTCAACCTCTCCACTGCGAAGTCGACCATCTACTCCTCCACCTCAAATCATTATCAATCTACCTAGTGGAAACCCTAAAACTCCTCCTCAATCATCTGCGATCATAATCACCTCATCTTCCCAACCACAGGGATCATCTTCTGCAAATCCCCCTATTAGTAGTTCAGCAATGGCCCAGTCTCCATGGAACAACCCTAGGGACGTCTTAATGCCTGCACCCTTGAGTCAAATACCGGCCCATCCTGAGAAATGGCTACGTAAGTTCAATCCCGAGGTAGGCATGCTAGAAGAAGAGCACATAAACAACTTTATGCTATCCATCAACCTCAACGGAGTTACTAATGAATATGTTGTTATTCGACTGTTTCCTTCTACCCTATAAGGAACAGCCGGATCGTGGTATTTCTCATTACCCTCTGTATTTGTTACTAGTTGGGACATCTTCCAAGACCAATTTCAAAGCAAGTTTGGTGACGACAGGTCTACGACAACGTTAATCAACGACCTATCCAACCTTAGAGCTGAATCTAGAGAGCCTATCAAAGACTTCCATCTACGTTTCAATGAAATTCTAAACAAAATACCTACTGCTTCCGAGCCTAGTGAGGAAGTGCGATGTGAATGGTATATCACTGCATTACCATTGAACATAGCAATCTTTGTGGAGAGGGCTCATAAAAAAACCCTAGCCGAAAACATGAAAAAAGCCATAGCAGTAGACAACCATATAATAGCCTTAGAGAAGAAATCTATGATAGAAGAACGTAAATCTAAGAAGGTCACCTTCAAAGAAGAGTCCAAGAAGAAACAACCAAAAGATCCATTCGATTTGGAGGGATTGCAAAAATTTCTGAAGACAATGTCCTATGAAATGGTCAGCATAAAAAAGCAAGTAGTAGAAAATTCTTCAAAAAGACCCTACAGAGCTTTTAAGAGAGGCCCGTCAACGGATTCTAGGCCACCCAATGCTATAAAAAGTGATGAATCTGAGGAAGAGGAAGAGGAAATTGCCACTGAAGGACAAACTGATGATGAAGAAGTTGTAGAATTACAAGGAATGTGGAATTTCATCCTCCCGCAAGAGGAAGATCAAGAAGTATTCCTAGTTAACACACAAAGTAGAAATCAGCTTGATCCTCCCCAAACTACCCCAAAACCAAAGAGCGCAAGCTCTGCAATAAAGGATAAAGTCGCAACAAAGAAAACGACATCTAAAGCGACTCAAACTAGCCCATTCCAAGAATATTCACCTACTCCATCTAAAATGTTGATCATTTTGGATTAAATGGAGTACAATATTATAGAAGACATGAAAAAGACTAGGGCCAACATCACTCTGTACGAATTGAGCAAGCTAAAGCATCAATAAAAGATAATGATGAAAGAATTACATGTTGTGCTAGTTGCACCTTTGCCTGCCACTGTAATTTCTCAAGCTTCTCAGAACATGGGAAGACCTCCAACTAATATGACTAACAATATTCATCCAAACGACATCGCTTTAATTGGAGGTAGATCGAGATCTCATATTCCCCCCTTTCTCCTTACTGATGAAATTTTTAACAAAAATGTACATAATTGTTTAGTGGATTCAAGTGCTTCATCGAATATTTTACCAAAGTCCATATGCACCAAATTAAACATTCAACCACAGAAGTCTGCTATTCGCATAGTTCAGCTGGATCGATCTCAAGTCGAAGTCATTGGCGAACTAAATCAAGTAACCATAAGGCTATCATCCAACCCGAAGGTATGTCAAGTTATTAACATTTTATTGGTTGATATCCCTCAATTTTATGGCTTAATTCTTAGTAGGTATTGGTGAGAAAAACTGCATGGATACTTCGCAACTCACTGGTTGCTCCTGTGGCTGCCTTACAATGGTAAGCCAAATCAAATAAAAGTTGAACGAGGATTACATCAGAAATACATAGTAATGGAATTAGATGGGGAAAATGAACAAGTAGCATATAACAGTAGCATAATTGGCAATTACTCAGTGGATTCTTTTCTCGGCAATTTTAATGCTCACACGTCCCCTTATTTAGAACATTTTGTTTTATCCCAAGTTGAAATTTTTTCTCAAACGGATAGTTCAAAATGTATCAATTTTTTAGATAGACCTGTAAATAAATCTTTTTTTTGGAAATTATTTTTTGATGGTTCTAAATTTAACGAAGGAGCAGGAGCAGGATGTGTGCTAATTAGTCCATAAGGAGACAAAATCATGTTAACATGCAGGATCGAATTTGATTGCACCAACAATACAACAGAATATGAGGCTTTAGTTCAAGGGTTGTACAAAGCAATCGGGCTAGACATAAAGTACCTCCAAGTCTTTGGAGACTTTGAATTGTAGTCACACAGGTACGGAATACTATACATTGCTTATCAGGTCATTTAAAACACTATCAATCCTTAGTTCAAAATCTGACTAAGCATTTTATAACATTCAATATTTCAACAAATCCCAGACTCTAGAATGCAAGTGCTGACCTTTTAGCTAACGTAGCTTCTAAGCTCATTCCTTGAGAATATTTTAGTCGAGATAGATTCTCAATAGAATTAATGTTTAGACCTTCTATTCCTGACAATATCACAAATTGGAGAATATTCAATGACGATCCTGATATCGTAAATTTCCTTACTTCTGAAGGATCCTACTCCAACCAAATAATCGACGAAGATCAACATGATCGATAATTACAACAAGATAGCACTAACAATGTTATACCTAAATCAATAGTCAAGTTAGAAGACTTGTATGATTTGAAAGATCGGTTTAAAAGGTCTACCAATTCGAAGCTCCAAAGTTCAACCTTGAATTATGTATTAGTAAACTTAGAAACCAATGCCAAACCCCAAAACATAAATCTAGGCCTTGGCCTAGCTCCCGAAGAAAAACTAGCATATATTCGTCTTTTGAGACAATACAAAAACGTTTTTGCTTGGAATTATGATGAACTCAAAACATACGACACTTTTATCATCCAACATACTATTCCAATGACTGATAATGAAAAACCTGTCCAACAAAAATTGAGAAAGATTCATCCCAACTTAGAAAATCAGATAAAAACCGAACTCAATAAGCTATTGAAAGCCAAGATAATCTTTCCCGTCAGACATTCTAAATGGGTCTCCAATATGGTACTTGTTAGAAAGAAAAACCAAGATATTAGGATTTGTATTGACTTTTGCAATCTTAACAAAGCCTTTCAAAAAGAAAATTTTCCCTTACCACCTATGGAGCAGATATTGTAGGCAGTAGCAAGCTCAGAATTAATGTCTTTCTTGGATGGATTTTCAGGATACAATCATGTTCTGGTACATCCTGATGATCAATTAAAGACCACATTCAGAACTAAATGGGGCACATATGCATATCGAAAGATGCCATTTGGTTTGATTAATGCTGGTGCCACATTCCAGAGAGCCATGGACATTGCATTTAAAGGTTTAGTCAATAAATCTGTAGTAATTTATTTAGATGATATAACCGTGTACTCCAAGAAATGAGGTGACCATCTCAAAAACTTGAAACAAATATTCCAGCGATGTTCAAGGTAGGGAATTTCACTTAACCCAAAGAAATATTTTTTCGCATTAAGGGAAGGGAAACTTCTAGGACTCATAGTGTCAAAATCTGGAATTCACATCGATTCTGACAGAATCAAAGAAATTTCTGAAATATCCCTACCTCATAACAAAAAAACCATGCAATCTTTCCTTGGTGAAATCAATTTTTTAAAGAGATTTGTTCCAGATTTTTCACGAATCGTATTTCCTTTACAAACCATCATAAAAAAGAACTCTAATTTTAAATGGGGTGAAGATGAACATGAAGCGTTCAACCTGATGAAACATGTTATTATTAATGCTCCATCTTTAGCAACTCCGAATTTTTCAGAGTCTTTTATTTTATACACATTTTCCTCAGATAGGTCATATGTTGCGATACTCATTCAAACGAATCAAGAAAAGGCGGAAGCACCAATTGATTTTTTTAGTTCAAATTTGCAGGGTGTTGAATTAAATTACTCAGATGTGGAGAAATAGGCTTATGCTGTTTTCAAAGCAATCAAATACTTCAGACCTTTTTTACTCAAATCCCATACTAAAATTATAGTACCATTTCCAGTGGTAAGGAATCTTCTAGTATAAAAGGATGTGGGTGAGAAGAGGGCTAATTGGGTAACTGCCTTACGAGAATATGACATAGAAATTAAACCAGCAAACATTGTAAGAGGTCAAGGCTTTTGCAAAATGTTGGCTGGAGCGTCACAAATTTCTGAAATCCCATCTGTAGAGGTACAAGTGTGCGAGGCAAGCCTAAATGATGAAGAGTCATTATATGCTGATATCATTTATTATCTTAAGAATGGATATGCTCCTTCATACCTCGATTATACTAAGAAAAGAGCTCTAAGGTTAAAAGCCAAACAATATCAGCTCATAAATGATATTCTTTTTAGAATGAATTACGATTTTGTTCTCCTTAGATGTCTTGAGAAATCTAAAGATGATAAAGTTTTACAGGAACTCCACGATGGGCCAGCAGGCGGACACTATGCTAGAGATGCTACTGCACATAAAATCTTGCGCGCAGGATATTACTGGCCCACGTTATTCAAAGACTCGCACAGTTACGTGAGGAAATGTAAAGTCTACCAAACTACTGCTTGGAGAGAGAAGAAGCCATCCTTACCACTACAACCAGTTAATATCGACCAACCTTTCAGTCAGTGGGGATTGGACATAATAGGTGAGATCGTTCCTCACTCTTCCAAGTACCATAGATATATCCTTACAGCGAAATATTATTTTACTAAGTGGGTAGAAGCAGTTCCACTCAAGACGGCTAATTCTGAAAATATCATTGAGTTCATAGATCAATCTATAATCGCCAGGTTTGGATTACCTTCCGCTTTAATGTTCGATAATGCATCATACTTTTCTAGAAATGCAATGACTATATTTGCACTTAAAAGAGGATTCAAAATTAAATATTCGGCCAATTATTATCCATAGGGAAATGGGTTAGCCAAGTCTACAAACAAAAACCTAATTAAGATTATCAAAAGAACATTAGACCAAAATCATAAAAATTGCCATAAATCCTTAATATACGCTTTATGGGCAGACTCAATAACGACAAAAGCTTCCATCGGCACTTATCCCTTTAATTTAGTTTATGGGAGAGAAGTAGTTCTTCCAACTCATTTAGCAATTCCTTCTTTTTCTTTAGTTCAATACATTGATGAAGTACCAACTTCCTCATTACACTTAAGGCAAATGGAAATAATAAAATTACAAGAACAGCGAGAACATGCTAAAAAAACACATGTTCATCATCATGCACTAGTAAAATCCTCTTTTGATTCAAATATAATGACCAGAAAAGATTTTCAAGTGGGAGATTTAGTTTTAAAATGGGACAAGGCACATGAAGAAAAGGTGAAACATACAAAATTTCAAAGAATGTGGCTTGGTCCTTTTCAAATTGTAGAAGTCGTAGGTCCATCGACATTTGTGTTACAAGATTTAGCAGGTAAAAGAGACTCTTTGCCTGTCAATGGACAAATTCTTAAGAAATATTTTCCATAGAAGATTATTCTTCTATTTTTGTAGAGTAGTAGTTTTTATTTTTCATAATAAAACCAGTTGTGAATGGTTACATTAAGCATTTATGAAAAAGACACCAACTCTCTTTCAGATTTTGATTTTTCGCTTGTGTAAATAGCAAAACTTTTGGAAAATTGATCTTTACTATTGAAAGATATAGTTAAAGATTCTAACCTAGATATGACACTAGTTTCAACTTCATAAAGTTTGATGAAAATAACCTTTAGTGAAGAAATTGTTTTATATCAGTGTAATGAAGGGTATCAATAACAAAATAAAGATTCTCTGTAGAAAAGCTACTTCCAAAAACTCTATCATTGTCATCCAGAGCTATCTAAAGAAAACAATGACTTCCTCCCTGCCAAGGAAATCACAACTTTCAGAGGAACAATCCAAGGATACACTTCATATTGAAGAATGAGAGGTCTCATCAAGAGCCGACTTATCATAATCACAGATATTATAACTTGCTGACTTTTCCAAATACTACATACCACAACAGGGCAATGACTCAAGATTGTTACAATCGAGAGGCAAGGGGTCTCATCATGAGCCAGCTTTTTTAGAAAAGCTATAAATCAAGTGAATGACTATGTCATAAATTAGCTATCAAACCAAGACATTGTTCTTTAAGAATAAAAATAAAATCAAAGAAATAAGTGTGGATGTGGATTCTTCTTTGAGAGTTGTAGGTTTCTTTAAGTAGGATACAGGATCATTTCTGGGTAACAGGTAACCCTGTCGAGGCTATGAATGCCTGCTGGCAGCAGAGGCTCTACCTACGATAAATGAACACATTTTAAAACTGGTTTACACATAAGACTTTGTTTTATCTCTAAAAACAAAGTAGTGACTGATGTAAACACAAGGACTTACTTGAGGCAGCAAATAATCAAAGTTGAAAATAGCTGAAACAAAATGTCATTGATAGGTTAGAGCATAATGTACTTTATCTTTCCATAATAAAGTTTAATTTTCTTAAAAACAATTTGTTTTGGAAGCTGAAAAAATCCAATAGAAACATAGAGATAACTGGTTCTTCCAAGTGAATCGTCAATTTTTGTGGCCACCAACAACCCCCCTCCTTATGAAGTGTTATTTCTAATACTAAATAAGTGGGGACCATCAGTAAAAATCAAAAAATTAGTTAGCGTTACATTTCCTTTTCAGATGAAACTTACAACATCATGGACTTAGGAAAATACCTTGAAGAATCTAAAAAAACTAAGTTTCATAATGAAGAAAATTAAATTCACTCCTTAAGAGATATCGCATCGCGCAAAGAATGATAGGGTACCTTCTAATAAGTTAAAATGATGAAAAATGCGAGATTGCGACGTAAAACTTCATCACATCGCATACGTTGAAGAAGCACTCACATTGAAAAACTCTAAAATCACCGATATGTGATATCGCATATCGCGCATCGTAAAAATCACATTTACTACACATAAGAATTATAACGATCTGCAATATTGCGATACTGTGATATTGCGATACCGTGATACTGTAAAGCTGCAATGTTGCGATATTGCGATATTGCGACCTTGCAATAAAAGAAAACAACACGATGAAATTGCGATAATGCGATACAATGATCTGCGATATCGCAAAGAAAAATCGTAGAACCTCTCCATCGTAGTTGGTTCTGGCTCATTATTCGAGAAAACTTTTTCAGCCAAGAGTTGGTCATGTATTTTAATGCGAATTAATGAGTTATTTCCAGTTGTTAATGAAGTATGGTGTTGTGTTTTTTCCAAGAAATAGTTCACGTAAGGTGGCATGTTTTTCATATCTTCAACATTTAAAGTTTTCTTGTCATTATCGTTTATCATTACTTCCACCTCAATGTAAACTGCAGGAAGGAAGGACGGAGCGTTATACATGGTACTATGCAGAAAACTATGAGGAGGAAAGGCAACGCTCCAATGTACAATTCAGAAGGCACACCTAATCCACTTAAGGAAGAAAATGAGCCGCATAACTCTTCTGAGGCATCTATCACAGATTTCTCATATACAGCCATGGTTGAATGGGTACTGAACGATGCTGATACTAGAAACAGACAGTTTAAATCTCAGGGTCAAGAGCTCATGGAATCACTACTTTTACAAATTTTGAGCTTTATACTGGATGAGACAAAAAGGCGCAAAAGGCAAAAAACGCATCAGGGAAGCCCAGATCAAGAAACAGAGGAAGTTTCTGATGCACGATTAGCGCTTAGCACTAATCGCGCATCGCTAAGAAAAATTTCTCAGAAAGGAAGGTCCCTAGTTACTCAGTTACCTGCAAGCTTTGAAAATTGCAAGAAATCAATGATAGAAACAAACTGGAAAAATAAGACTAAAGGAAAAGCAGAAGCAATCCAAGGGTTAACCAAGTTGAAATGGGATTTTTACTAGGTATACATGGTAATGACACATAGTCATTGGATGATTTTTAAGTATATCATCAATTTTACTGAGAAGATAATGCCAGCTTTTGTCGATTCCGTTTGATTGACTCAACCAAAGATGAAAGGCAGTCAACCGACTCCACTCAGGAAAACACTGAATGCTTGCGAAATTAAGGAATAGATTTAGAAATAGTTAGATAGTAGATTTAATTTTAGAAAAAGTTTTTCTTATAAAGAGGACGGTCATTTAAACCGAATCCTCAATTTCTATAAATAAGTTATTTAGTTAGTAGTATTTAAACCCTTCTCATGGATTTAGAGAAGGGTCCAGAAATTTATCAAAAACTTGTCCTCAGAACATGCACTTTTGCGCCCTCAGAGGAGGTTTTGGTGAATGAATGGAACAGGGTTTATTTGATATTTGCATTTGATATTTGCTACTGATGTAGCACTTCTTTACTCTTAGTGGATGTTAAATCAAGGAGAGATAAATCAATTGTCACTTGAAGCTCATGAGTAGGACTAGTTATAAATGGTACTTTTATCTCTTAACCATTTATGCTTATGCGTTAAAGTGGTATTCAGTTTTCAGTTGTTTATATATTACAGCATGGATGTGTGAGTTATCATTTGGCACTTTTGTACGATGATAACTATTTGTTTATGTTTAGTGTATGAATAGCCTATTTATGCGATAAGTTTTCACAACCATTTCATCTAACTTCTTATACGAAGTAGTTCATCTTTATTGAATTCCTTTCTTATGATAGTTGAATGATCTTTATTACCAATTATTGTTTGAAATTTTTTTAGATCACATAGAAGAAAGATCACACCCCGGGTTAGCATAAATTTTGATGTTTTTCTATTTATTAGAATACAATAGCATAGAATTAGGATAGAAGTATTCCATTTAGAACAGAAATACCCATCTTTCTCACGCACACACACTGAATTGGGAAACTGGTCCCATATCCATAGTCGGACCCGCTATACCAAATGGATAAGGAGCTCCCAACCAAGGTCCAGGCAGGGCGGGTATCCCCCTTGTTGTTGACCTGATTTTCAGGGCCTTCAACAGGTTCATCAGGAATGATTAGGAGAGAGAAAGATGGTGGGATTTGTCCAAGGAAAGAGAGGAAAGCTTATGGGAAAAGTGCAGAAAACTAAGGCAGATTTGTGAGGGAGTTTTGGTGACTTGTCAAACATAGAACAAAGAGAGATGGTGATGGATGATTAGCTGAATTATTGTGAGAAGAGATTTGCTACAAGAGAACTGAAAATCAAACAATGAAATTAAGCAAGAAAAGAAAATAGATACATAAAAAAAAAGGTTTTCGTCAAGCTAATCTAGACTTTGGTCTAGGAAAGTAAATGCTAAAAAATGCTACATGGAAAGAAAGCATGGAAGGAAATTTATTTCAAAGACTAAAATGAGCATGGCGAAATAGATCTTAAAGCAAATAATTAACCTTCCAACAAACAACAACACTGGAAATCCTATGGAGAAGGAAAACCTATGTTTTTGTGGCGGCAAGAGGGTCTTGGCCCTAGTTCATGGTCCCAAGGGGATGAAAGGAAGCGAAGGCTCTATTGCTGGCCTTTTTGTATATTCTTTCTATCACTGTTCAACCTGCTACAACAAAACTGAAATGGAAACAACCTTCTAAATCACCAAATACAACCTATTCTTAAACAGGAAAGAATTTATCTAACTCCAACTAGTTCATAAACTAAAACAAAGCATAGAAATACAAACAAGAGGAGCTTGGTTACTTGGATTAGGCCTAAGCCAAGAGGTTTAGCCCTCTGAGGTAACTCAGTGCTAGCTCAAAAAGGATATCATATTTATTACCAAAATAATAATAGGATTACATGAAACTGTCAACAAAAGTAAGATCGAAGTTGAACAAAGAAAAGCTGCAAAAAAAACTCGAAAATTTGAGTAACTTCCTAATGAGGCCTTAGGCCTCTCTACTTATAAAATTGAAGCTTCCAAAAACTTACTTAAAATCAGGGAGGCTTGGCTCCCAAAACTTGAGATAAATAGAAGTTATCCTCGACTTGCTTAGCTCCCTCCTAGTGCATTGATTTGGTTGTGTGTGCTGTGAGCTTCCTAAAGGAGAATTCAAAGTGGGGAGTCATAAATGAGGGGGAAACCCTCCTATAAATTCTCTCCCTTTTCTTCTTTGAATATTTTCTACCAATTGTCCATTAAACCTTTGACTTGTTCTCCAAATCTCAACAAAAATCTGCATTAAACACACATTAGACTCCATGGCACAATAACCAACCCATCTCACTCTAGAAGCATAAATATAATAAAAAAGATGCAATAAGTTAAGAGAATGGTGGATAAAGCTAAGTTAGGAGGAAAAATGAGCCCATATAATTACCCATTCTTGGTGCTCATCATCACCCCCTACTGAAGGTGTTGCTCATCCTTTGAGCAACTAGTCCATCTCCTCATCCTTGATGACCCTCATGGCCTCCCTGACATCCATGCTTCTGATGTGAGGTCCTCTTCTTTGTCATGGAATCATGCCTTTCTATCCACCTCTTCCCATTGTTGTTGCTCTTCTTCCATTTTTCTACCCTCTGCCAGTGGGGGACTTAGTTTGAGGCCAATCCAATTGACCTTCAAACTCTGGATAGAGTGCTTGTATAGTGGCACTCTCCTTATTGCTTCTTTCAACCTTGTTGGGGAGTGATACTCCCTGATCTACAAGCTCTGTGGTAGTGCCTTCCACCTCCTCATACAAGCATGAATGTAGTCATACCCAAGTAATATTTCCATATCCTCAAAATGTGCAATGGACTGAGCCTGATCATTGATATACTTAGGGGAAATTTGAGGATTATTTGCAAGCAGCTGGTGTGTGCTGATGAGAGCTATGGGGTCTGATGGCTCAGCTCTGATCATTAGGTGTTCATTTTGATATTTTGCCATCAAATTTTTTATTTATGTTTCCCTCTTCTCCTCATTATTCATCCATGAGGCCATGGCCATTAGCTGTAGGTCCCCTAGCCTAGCATTGGGTTCCCACACATTCATGTCTGTGAGGGCCATGTTATGAAAATAGAACTCTACTATTTTTTCCTTGTCTTATGAAGAGCTTTGGTCACATAGGTCCATGAACTATCTGTAATCCTGAAAAGGCATTATGCCTCTTTATGCCAAAGCCTTTATCTCAAACTATAGCCATTAGTATTTGAGGTATAATCCATATGTTTTTTCTGGTGTTCTACAATACAGTACCTCCATATACTAGATGGCCATGCATGCTAATTGTGTCTACATTTCTTGTAGCTATCTTCTTAGGAACTCATTTTCCATTTCCAAGTGAGTTCTTGTGATTGCCTCTCTATGTCTTACAACACTTAACTCCCTACCCATTTCTCTAAGCTTGTTCTCCATGTGGCCAATATCCTCTACCCCGTTGGATTTGGCGATTTTCATCCATCTATGGCTTCTTATCCTTTCTTTCTCCAACTCAAAGAAAAGTCGAACTGAAAATTTATGTGGAATGATTTTTCCCCCCTCAAGAAGATTGTAGTAACAACCCAAACTAGGTTGGGGGTCAGGTTCTTGTGCCTCTGCTATTTCCTCCTTCCCCTTTGGCTATTCTTCTACCCTTTTCTCAAGTTTTTCGGTCTCCTGTGGCTTTGTCAGGGTCTCCTATAGAATAGTCTGTGCCTCTTGTAGAGATATTTTCGAGTCCTATAATTGCACTCTTTCCTTCCAGGTGGAAGATCTGGGACTTCCTCTTTCATATGTGATGGGGGTTTTAGAGGGATATTCTTCCCCTTTGAGAGTGGGTGAATCTTTAATTATAATAGGCATTGTTGAAGATGGTTGTGGTTTCCTTGTTTTTGTTCTTGTGATTTTCCAAGCCCTAAAATACATTGATGTTTTCATCTTCCTCTTTTGTTTTGGTTTAATTGGGGTGTTGAGAGTAGTGAGGGCAACTACTTCCTCTCTTTCTAGGGTCCTAGGAGACACTTCTGCCTTTTCTGCCCCCTTTTCCTCTCCTTTTGTATTTTTCTCTGTCTTTACTGGTTTTGTTTCCTTTTGTTCTGTTTTGGTTTCTTCCTCCTCTGGTTTGGTGTCTTCCTTCTCCCCTTGTTTTTCCTCAGTTTCCTCCCCCTCTCCTTCTTGTTTCTCTTCCTCCTCACTATCAGAAGGACTGAGATCATATATCATCTTCCTCTGTCATGTTTCTGAAGATTTCCCATGCTATGGGGATTGTGAAGGTGTGGAGGGCTTCTTCTACTAATAGTTTAATCAACCCATGGTGAGCCAACTGATCTAGACCTCTTACATTCAACTTAATGTTGGAGTCTATGACGGACTGCAGGAGAAAATAGGGGATGCTAAGTTTCTGGGGTCTTGGAGTGTCCATGCCATATTTTAGCTCATGGAGAAGTCTAAAATGGTAGCCATAAACTATGTTATACCTCCATTCATAGGAAATATATTTGATAATTTGGTAATTGACCTCATCCCAAGGGAAAGGTGTGCTTGTTCTTCTAATGCCATTTTTGTCTTCTACAGGATGCTCATTTGTTTGGAAGAAGTTTTTCTTGGCAGATTGTCCAATTGGCTTTTCATCTTTGCTCCAAGGTAATCCAAGAGGAAGGGTGGTAACACTACTGCTGAATGCTGGGCTGATTTCCATGGAGATACCTCTGAAAGTAATAGTGGCATTGGTCCTTGAGTGAGGGACTAAAGAAAGGGAGAACGCTTAAGCCACTTCTTCATCAAACCCTCAGAATTTTTCAAAAAATGGCATCCATTTTTCTCTAGTGAAAATGGCTAGTACCTCGAGATGTTCATGGATCCTAACTAAATTTGTGGGCTCCTTCCTCATGAATCCCCCTGTCATTTTGATTATACCCTTTTGGGACACCCCAGGTAGAAATGGAGACAAGAATTTTGAAGAAACAGGAAAACAGAGAAAAACTCAGTTTTTTTTTTAAGAAAACAAGCAGAATTTTTTTATGAAATTCCTCTTCTTCTACAGACTCAACTCCTCCTTAAAATTGTATCAATCCTTGAACACATTGATAATCAAGGTGGGTATGCATAGAACCTACCTCTTCAAGCCAGAATTCGAGCAAAAACCCTATTTTTTCTCCTTAAAAAATTCTTATTGCCGCTCCGGTAGAACTGGCTGTAGGTGCTCCTATAGAACCTACTACTACTCCTGTAGAACACCAATAGTAGGAGGATGGATGAAAGTGATGGACATTTATGGTTTCGAGGCTATGGGCATGATAGGGAGATTGTTGTAGCTGAGTGGATGAGGATGAAATAAAAGAAAAGGTGGTGAAGCAGTTTCGAGCAGGAATACTTATTTCTTCATTTATATATTTCCGGTGATGGGGTGAGCTCGCAAAAATGTACGTTGCCATATTTGGACTGTTGGTCCCCACTACCTTTTCATCATGGATCTTCCCCACAATAACTTTCCATCATTGCATCAGTGTTTGCATACCCTCCACTACCTATCCTTCGGATTGTTCTGTGAGTTGAGTAGGCACACATGTGGTGGCATCTCTAGATGAGCACAATCAACTGAATGACAGTGGCCAATTAACTTGCCACCTTTTCTAATTCAACCATGACCACCTCATTTGATTATACGTATTTTTGAATTACATGGATGCAATAGAGGATAGGGTTAGTCACTTATCTAGGAGTCAAATGTACGTGTTGTGAGGCATTTTGGTTCATTTTGCTACTGCATGCTTGTATTTCAGTTGTTGCATGCCTATATTTTCTTTGCTGCATGCTTTTTGCTATCTGTTGTATAGCTATTTTGTTTTGTACAGGTATCGTGTAGCTTGATTTGGCTTCAGATATCCCATTCAATCCCCTCGTAGTACTTCTTTTGCTACCGTGGCTTGATTTTAAGGGGATCAACTGCTATAGGGAATCCTACAGGAGCTCATATAGCTACTTCTCCCTTTAAAAATATTAGCTGATTTTTGTGTTGGGAGTTGGGAGGATGATACCATAGATACTAATGGATATGGAGAGGTATTTGGTAAGCTGCAGGTGAAATATGGAGGTCCTGCTCCCTTTATTTTTTTGGTTAATTTTTCTAAAAACTAGTTTTTGTATTTTTCGACAGGGGGAAAGGAAATGATGATGATGAGTAGTGTAGGTGTGGGATGGATGACCAGGAGGGTGGATAGATGTAAGAGGGTCTACGTGCTCTTCATGAATCTTTCCAACCCCTCAAATTTCTTTTTGGAACCATTTCTGGCTCTCTGTGATTTGTACACGAGCCTCCTGTAGAATACACAAGGCTTCCTGTAGAACATATAGTCTTTGAAAAAAAACATAGTGAGGTGGAAGAAACGTCAGAAATGATAGAGAATAGTGTAGAGCAGATGAAATAGGATTTGCAGCATCTTCTCTTGCTCCCTGTGGTCCACCTGTAACCTGTAATGCACATTAAGAGTTAATTTCCTCTTCCTTATTTTCTCTCTTTTTCCTCTCTCTTTTTTTTTCTAAAGATAACTAGGGTCCCTCAAGGAGTTTTTCACCCTAATTTCCTACCATGGGCACCTCCAAGGGAGGTTTTCACCCAGGGATCTTATTCTCTCTATTTATTTGCTTTTTTCATCACTGGGCCGACTTAAAAGAGCTTTTCAACCTGTTGATGCCTCGGAAATCGCAACAACAACATCAGGGAAAACCACGAGGTCCGAACATTAATGCAACTCGTTTTCTGTTTGGTGTGGTGGCTCCGACTCGAAATAATGGGATGAATTTCCTAATTATGAATAAAAATGGGATGGATAAATGAGTGGTTTTCTAATAATGATAGTGGATGAATGATTTAATCTAAAAATAAAAAATATGAATAATTATCCTATGCCGTGAAATTTCTGTTTTTTAGTGTAAAGTTTGATAATATTTATCCATAAACAGGCATATAGATGACTCTATTGGTAAATAAAGACATTCAATCATATGATAATTACTTTGTTCAAGTAGTTGAACAAAGAAATCATTAAAACATTAGTACACTTATCATTTATATATCACTGATACATATAGACTAAAAGAATAACATTCCTTAAACATTCAATACTGAAAAATATAAGGATTGCTGTTGAAAAAACATACATATATCCAATGATAGCAAGAGTAATCAAATGATGATTCACATGAAAGAATGAAACGATATCATAGATAATAGTACCATATGTGTTTCGAATCACTCCTGATATCAATCGCATTCAAATTCCCTTTCCCAATTTAGAAACACTTTCACATCAAGGCAATAGTGCACATCCCATCAAAGCTTTCTTCATTAGAATTCAGAATACTGGCCCAGTCTTTATAGAAAAAACCAGAAGAACAATAGTGCAACTTCCATAGTTAAGTTTGATACAAAAAGTGAGGACCCTTTCTAAATGCATGAAAGGGTCTATAAATACTAATTAAACTAACTAACTACAAAATTAAAATTCTATTAATTGGTACAACTAAATCTTGAGTATCTTCTCCAAAATAGGTTTGTTGGTAGTCGGTAATATGATTCATTATTTCGACTGTTCTCCTTTTGATTTGAGTTGGCAGATTGCAGGCATCGGTTCCAATTCTGGAGGACAACTGAGACGAGAATGGAGTTGAGCTGAGTATGTGGCATCATGGATTTCGGGAATGATACAACCGATTGCATCAGTTAAAAATTTTAGGGTGGCCCTTTGGCTATATGGTTTTACTAAGAAAAACCAATAGGTTTCCCAAGTTAAACTTTGGATGCTAGCGATTAATCTTCCATTCCTCTCCAACTCTTGATTACATGCTTGCCCCAATGTCTTGGCTGGCAACAATTTACCTAGGATGCATTGTGAAATAATGTTAGATAGATAAAGAGTGTTATTGATTAGCTCAATTAAATTACTTATAGATAATCTACATCTCGAAACCTCTCTCTCTGCTTTCATCAGCTGTGACTGCCATTCTAAGAAAAGGATTTCCTTGTGTGATTCTAGTTTTTTGGGTAGATTTGCTACCTTCCCTTCATTGGTGTCTTGCCAAGCAAGAAAGTTTGTTAGAGTCTCATCGGCCTATTCGAAATCCTGCCTAGCATCAACTGATTTGTCAACTATTGATGACGTTATATCATAAAGGGGATCAACCAGAGAAATGTTATGACATAACAGTCTTAATTGTGTAACTAATGCTTTGTTAATTTGTAGTGCTTTAGACCAGAAATATGTAGGTTGGGGAGGAATCTTGAACTTCTCTACTTGAAGTGACAGCTGAGCGATTTGCTCATCTTTCATTTTCATCATTAGTTCATTCATTGTCTTTAATCTGGTCAATTCTTCGGATAATTCTTTTTTCTTTTGTATTGTGCTTGAGACTATTCTCTGTTTCTCTTCAAGCAATTGCTTATTCAATTGATTGTTTAATTGTTGCTGTGTTGATAGTTTTTGTTCCAACTATTCAATTTTCTGATGTGCTTCGGACATCTATGATTGCAAGAAAACAATGGATTGGTCCTTTTCTTTAAGTAGATTAATTACTTCTGATGCCTTCTCCATAGTGGTTGCCGAATAAGCTCCGACATACTGAGAAAGCTTTGTTAGGTCATCAGAAGGGTTAAACTCTTCTTTCCACACTACATTAGCTGTCTCTGTTTGTGCTGGAAATAGGAAATATTGATCAAGTATTCTCCTTTTCCTCTATCTTTTCACTATATCCCTGTGTTTGGTACTGTAAAAGTCATCTAATGGAGGCATGTCCTCCACCTACAAAATAATTTGGTAAGAGGGATCTTTTGGAATCATTTCTAAATCCATGATATGGGGTCGGCCACTGGTTCCTTCATTCGGAACCGTTGTCGACGTTGTACCTTTTCCATCGGTTACTTTGGGTGTATTAGAACCTTTTGGACCTTCCAGATTGCTTATAATGGAGTCAAATTGCTTCCATTCTTGGAGTAGTTTAGGATCAATCTGATTATCCACATTGATATTTCCGCTGCCCTTATCCTATTCTTTTTTCTGCTCTTTCTCATGTTCTTTCTCCCGCTCTTTCTCATGTTCTTGTTCTTTTCCTCTTTTGAGAATTCTTCCTACAACAGGAGGTTTTTCAATGATTTTTTGTTCAAGCTCACTTTGTTGTGTTGTCGGGGTAGTAGCTAATAAGTCCAGAGGTAGAGTTTTCAACCTCTATTCTCTGAGCTTATTGAATTCTACTAGCATTTCATCATTATATCTCATTTTTGCTAGCATCTGTACCTGGAATAAGGATTCTACCGAAGAAAACAAGTCATGAAAATTGTCTTTCTCATGATCAAACCTTGTAAGTTTGGCTTGTTCAAGCACAGTATAGGCAACTTTCCTTGGATCGAATTGCCTATTAGGAATGGGTGCAAGATTAAGCATATTTATTTTCTCTGCCTACTTCTCTGCATGCTTGTAGTCATGCAAAGTATAAACACCATATCTCAAAGGAAAAGTAGGCCAAGCCTACTTTTTAGAAGTCCCAAGAGTCTTGGATGTTCCTGCGGTTGTAATTTGGTGGGCCAATTCTCAGGCTAACGACTTGTCACGTATATACAGAGCAAGGACATGAGGTCTTGCAAGGCTACCAAAAACCCTTATGTATGTGAACTTGTCTTCCCCAAACCAATTTCCTACAGAGGTTAGGTCAACCTCTGCTTCTGAAGAAATCTTTGGGGAAGGCTTATCAAAAATGGCATAGTAAATAGGCAACATATAACGATTACAGATTTGGTACAAGTGGTCCTTATAATGCGCTTTCCACAACTTTTGGTGATAAATATGAATTGGCATGGGGTCTTGTGAAGTACATCTCCACCCGAGTACAGGAAATTTAGAATTGAAACAAAGATTATCTAAAATATAAGCACTAAAATAAAATGGAGGAATAGACCTATCGGCCACGCGAGTTTTTTCTCTAAACTCAAGAAGTGCAGTGGCTAATTTATCTGACAATATATTTCCCCAATCCATTACCTCACTCTTAACTTCCGCTTCTATTAAAGGAACCATTTCAATAGTTAATTTTACAGAATCACGTAATCCCCAAATTCTACATATCATTGCCCCGACATAATAGTAAGGAGAACATAATGAATCTACAGAGTACTTACCTGAAGATTCATATTTGTGCCTTGCGGGGTTCTATCTCGACTCCCGAATTGGGGCCAATTTAGTCTCATTCTCACTAGCGAACTTCTCAAGAAAGGTTTTATTGTATTTCTTTTGAGGTTCAGGTAAGTGATGCATTTTTCTTAAGTCATCAGGTTGAAATCAGCCGAAGACCCTTCTGTCAACTATGCAAAATGTTTTGTTTAAAACCAGGATCTCCTCTACTGCCCATCGCACTACATCAATGTATGGAAGAATGTTTTCACGAGTTGTTATTCGATGTAGATATGAGTCAGCTAAACCTTCCAAGGAAGCCTATGATTTTCTAGTTGAATCTGCGACAGCTTGTAATGATACTGTCTCAGGCTCATCTACTTCAATTAAATTATATATGCTTTGCCAACTTGTGTTTCTAATGTCAAGACATGTAGTGTCAGAAATCAATCCCTTCTTTCTTGGTCCTCGATCAGTGGTAGATTGCACCATTACTACGGGAGCTGCTACTACCACGGATCTCTTCGATTTCTTCCCCATTTGGTTTGAATTTGTTGTTTCGATGGAGCTCTGCGCAAGGAATAAAATGAACGTGATACAGAGAATAGGTGGTGTGAGCCAATATGAAAGAATTATATCAATTAGTGAGTAATGAAAGATTAAAATAATATTGCCGCAGATACAATCTCAGGGAAGATCTCGGCATAACTTCTTCATTAATTGGCCACTTAACTTGTCATTCATTTTAAATACTCATCATATCGTTTATATGCCAAATGATTCATTCAAGCATGGCTTGAGTTATTTGGCTGATAATCACAAGTAAATTGTTGTCGGGAACGGGAAGGCTTTTAATAATAATGTAAAATAATGCATGCAAGCCTTTTAAATCTATTTTCAAACTCGCACCTTGATTTATCGTATCGCAATCGAAGATGTCCTCAGGTCATAATACTTATGTTATTGCAAAAATCGTCGATTGCCAATACTGATATACCTTATCACATCGGGAGATTTAAAGGTGTCTTAAACTCGCACTTTGTTGTATCCCCCGATTGCTGATAGCGATATCACATCAGAGAAATAGGGGAGGGCCTTTTGTTATATTTGCTGCTCACCTTTCTTAATAACCGATAGTTATTCACTTTTCGGATCGGGGTAAGTCAATGGGTCTTTGAATTATGTCTTCCTTGTTGTTGCGATATCTGATCTTGCGATCACTTTATCGCAATAATAAATAATTTTATATTTATTCATAAGACCGATTTCATTATTGTTCAAAAGGTTTATAATATTACGTTTCCTTTGGACCTTTTGATTAATGATTTTCTAATGATGAGTTCATACCAATTTATTCACACATCTATGTTTAAAAGGGGACCCATTTCATATTATAGATAGAAAGAAAAAAATTATGAAATGGGGGGTTGTTGTACAGCACAACAATTGGCAATTCACTGGGAGAAATAGTTATCTCTGAAAAATGTTGAAATACTTAAACTTTCTTTATATAGAAATCTTATCTAAGAGGAGAATTCTAATATAACTAGGTATATAGAAATTTTGAATATAATAATAGCTATTTCTACTATTTTCTTCTCTTGTTCAAACTAAATACATTCTAAGTTTTAAACTAGCCTTAATTGGTTGATAATGATAAAACAAAGAACTTTCCAACTTAGCTTTATAATGACTCCTTTGCCATAGGTAAAGCCTCTGCTACTAGAAAACGTCTATAGTCTCGACAGGGATACCTTTTAACCATTTAATTAAAAGAATGAATCCATAAATATGACTTTCATATTTTATATCACTTTTATTTTTTCTTATTTTGCAAGATAAAAAGCCATTGTCTTGGTTTGGTGTCCATCTATTTGACAATGCCATTCACTAGTTGTAATTTAAATGAACAAGCTCGCTCGTGATGAGACCCCTTGTCTTATAATTATAAGCCATTACCGTGTTTTCATATGCAGTATTGGTAATGTCAGTTGAACTATTCCCCAATGATCATGGTAAGTAGGCTTGTAATAAGACCACTTATCTTTTATATCAAATATATTTTAGAATTACACTTTGAGTAATCATAATTTTTGATGAATGGGATGACCAATTTTCTCCTTAAGAGAGCATGGATGACAGGGTAAGAGTTGAAGATGCTAAGATTGAATTAGTTTCTATTTTTGTATTGATAACTATTTTTTTGCCATTTGAAAACATTAAAATGATTTACAGTACTTCTAAATCTTGAGAAGATTTTACAAAAATAAAATGGGGTTTCAGAATCTAAATATACCTAATTTCCTAGAAATTTTTCCTTTTGTTCAAGGTTTCCATTTTTGAAAGTAAATATCAAAACTATTTCTTTTGAGAAACTTTTTCAGTATAGCAAAGGCCAATGGAAGATATCTTACAACTTTATTTTCGAATAATCCTAAAAACTATGAATATAAATTTTGCTGAAAATTGAATATTTACAAAGGGAGAAGGGGTTACCTCCTCAATTGAAGAATTTTTTCAAGATAAGGCCATTAATAGGAAGAGAATCTATCTTACCTAATGGATCTTGCAATATGAATGTATAAGGGCCTATCTTCTAATTGATTTGAAATGGTCCGAGCCACATTTTCTGGAAGTTAGTGTGTTTTCCTTTATGCTCATGGGCTTTGTCCCATTTCAGAACTCGATCACCAATTTGTAATTGTTTTGAATTGGATGAAGTTGAATCAAAAGATGACTTGATAATTTGCTGATGTTTTGCATCTATAATTCTAGCTTTTTGCCTTTCTTCTTCTAATTTTAAAATTTGGTCATGTCTTAGTTGAATAGAAGATGAGGGACTTTCTTCAATAAACTGCACTAAAGATAGAGATGGAAGTACTAAATTGGTTGGTATGATAGCTTATTTCCCATATACGAGATTAAATGGGGAAGTACCTATGGAAGCCTTCTATGTTATTCTGTCAGCCCATAGTGTAAATATCAAAGATTTATGCCAGTTTTAATGATTCTGCTCAATAGTTCGCTTAATGATTTTGACGAGATTTTTATTGGTGGACTCTGCTAAGCCATTACCTTGGGGATAGTAATTCACATAATATTTCAATTTAAACCCTCTTTTGACAGCAAACTCAAACATAGAATTTCCAAAGAAATAAGATGTATTATAAAAACAAGAGCATTTGGAACACCAAACCTGGTAATAATGAATTGATCTATGAACTTTATAATTGCCTCAGAGTTTGTTGTCTTCAGAGGAATTGCTTCAACCCATTTAGTAAAGTAATCAGTAGCAGTAAGGATATATTTATGTTGTTTGGATGACTGTGGAGTGATTTCCCTAATGATATCCACTCCCCATTGCTCGAAAAGTTGTTCAATGTTGACTGGTTGCAAAGGGAAAGCTTGTTTTCTTTGTCTTCCACTGGAGATTTGACAACTTCGACATTTCCTTAGGTATTTTTGAGTGTCTCTAAACAGGGTGGGCCAATAATATCGAACATGAATGATTTTGTGGGCTGTTTTATCAACTCCAAAATTTCCTCCTGTTGGTCCGTCATGTAGCTCCTGCAAAAAATTTTGCGCTTCAGGTTTTTCTAGGCATCTTAATAGAATTGAATCATATTTTTTCCTAAACAGTACATCATCTACAACCATGAAGTTTTTCGCTTTTAATCTAATGGTATGTTTGTTTTTATAGGAAAGATTAGAAGGTGCGTATCCATTTTTTAAATAGAAAATCAAATATGCATATTGTGATTCAGGTACTGAGATACTTATCTGATTGATTTCTTTAGTATGTTTTGTACCTTCTGCTTCTTGAATATTGGATGCTCCTACTAATAACCTACAAAAACCTTGGCCTCTGACAATCTTTGCTGGTTTGATTTCTAAGTCTTATTCTTGTAATGCTATGACCCAATTTGCCCTTTTTCTCCTAATTCCCTTTGAATTAGTAATTGTCTTACTGTTGGAAAAGGAACTATAAATTTTGTGTGAGCTTTTAAGAGGAAGGGTATGTAATGTTTGATAGTTTTGTAACAGCAAAGGCTTGCTTTTCAACTTCCGAATAATTAATTTCAGCACCTTGAAGATGTGAACTATAAAATGAAATTGGTGCCTCCAAGTTTTGAACATTAATATGAATCAGAACTGCTACGTAAGACGAGGTGGATGCGAGAGTATACATTATGAAATGACTTGAGAAATTGGGAGTTTTTAAAGCAAGGGGCGTTAATTATTGATTGTTTGATAGAATCAAATGCCTCTTTTTCTGTAGATCCCCATTTAAACACCGAATTTTCCTTAATCATTGTTTGCAATGGTAAAATAATATGGGGAAAATCTGGAACAAATCATTTAACAAAGTTAATTTGACCCAAAAATGACTCCATGGATTTTTTATTATGAGGGAATGGAATATCAGAATTTGCTTAATTCTATCTGGATCAATATCAATACCATCTTTTGAAACAATGAAGCCCAAGAACTTTCCTTGATTAAGAGAAAAAAATGACTTTTTTGGATTGAGCGAGATACCATATCTTCTGCAGTGTTCAAAGATTTGTTTTAAATCATGTAAATGATTAGATCTTTTCTTGGAAAATACAGTAATATCATCTAAATAGACAACTACTATTTTATTGATCAATCCTTTCAATGCTATATCCATTGCTCTTTGGAATGTAGCTCCTGCATTGATAAGTCCAAAAGGAATTTTTTGGTAAGCATAAGTTTCCCATTTAGTTTTGATGGTAGTTTTAGGCCTGTAACCAAGATGGACAAAAATTTGGTTATATCCTAAAAAACCATCTAAAAAGGACATTAACTCAAAACCAGCTACTGAATGGAGTATTTTCTCCATGGTAGGTAAAGGGAAGTTATCCTTTTGTATTGCTTTATTAAGATTTCTGAAATCTATGCAAATCCTGATGTCGCCATTTTATAGGCACCATATTGGACACCCAGTTTGAATGTTTAACAGGAAAAATGATCTTATGCTTCAAGAGTTTGTTTAGTTCGGTTTTTATCTGACTCTCTAGGTTAGGATGAATTTTCTTAACTTTTCTTGGACTTGTTTTTGTTCAGAAAGCATTGGGATAGTATGTTGAATGATCGATGCATCATATGTTTTCAAATCATCATATTTCCAAGCGAAGGCATATTTATTTTTTCGTAATAACCTAATGAATGTTGTTCTTTCTTATAAATAAAGTCCTAATCCAAACTTGATGTTGAGGGATTTCCTCAGTACCTAGATTTATCAATTCGAATCTTAAAGTGGAACTCTCGAGCTTTGAATTGGTCACATGTTTAAACCTGTCTTTAATATCATAAAGATATTCTAGCTTAACCACTCGTTTTGGTATTGAGTTTTCTTCTTGCTTTTCCTTCATTTGAAGGTCATGATCACTTTCATCAATGATTTGATCATCATAAGACTTGTCGAAAGTCAAGAAATTTAAAATGTCTTCATCATGAATGAACACTCGCCAATTGGTGACATTGTCGGGAATTGATGGTCTAAAAATTAGCTCTACTGAAAATCTATCTGGGCTATAATCTTCGGAAGGTAGGAGTTTAGAAGCAACATTAGCTAGCAAGTCCACTACTGCATTCTGGAACCTAGGGATAGGAGAAATATTGAATGCTAAAAATTGAGATATGAGTTCCTGCACCAAAGACTGATAGTGTTTGAGATGACTAGAAAGACAATGAATTGTATTTCTAACTTGTTTTATGACAATTTCTGAATCACCAAACACTTTCAAATATTGAACTTTAAGAGCAATAGCTTTATAGAGTCCTTGAACTAAGGCCGCATATCCAGCCGTATTATTTGTGCATTCAAATTCCAATTGACATGATAACATAGTTTTTTCTCCTTCACGGCTAACTAAAATACACCCTGCTCCTGCACCTTCAATAGATTTAGACCCATCAAAGTATAGTGACCAAAATAAAGAATTATCAACAATTTTATTTACAGTTTCCTCAGCAATATTGACACATCTTGATCTATCGGTTTGTGAAAAAATTTCAATTTGTGATGTGAAATTATTAACTAAGAAAGGAGATGGTTGGGCAGTGAAATTGTCAAAGAATGATTCGGATGAGTAATTCCCAAAAATATTGCTATTGAATGCTATTGGTTGATTCTCTTGTTCAAATTCAGTGACAATGTTGGTCATATGTTTCTCCCGATCAATTTTGATCTGATTTGGCTTTCCCTTATACGGTAACCACATATGGGACCAGTCGGTAGAAATATAACTGTGGAGTTTCTCAGACCAATCCCTACTCAAAATTAAACCATAAAATTCAGGTATATCGACAATTAAAATATTAATTCTCTGAAACACTCATGGATCAGCTGATAATCTGATAGTTACGGAGTTGATTTCCCCTAAAACTTGGACTTTGGTTCTATCTAACTGTACAATATGAATTGGAGACTTTTGGGGTTTAATGTTCAGTTTGGAACAAACTGAAGCTATCATTATGTTAGAGGATGCCCCTGAGTCAATCAAACAGTTGTGTAGATTTCTATTATAGATCTCATAGGTCAAGAGAAAAGGGGGAGTATGAGAATTTGATTTGTCTTTGATTAAAATTGCATCAGTAGCTTCATCTCTACTAGGAGGTGGTTGACCTGAATCATTTACATCTTTGGAGAACACAACATTAGGAACAGGTGAAGAAGGTAATGCAATTAGTTCCTTAAGAAGTAATTTTTGCTGATGTTTGAGTTTTCTAAGTTCAAACGTAGTAATGTTTGCCTTTGTCTTCTTCATATCATCAATAATATTGTAATCCATTGAATCCAATACTACCAACGCCTTAGATGTTGAGGGTATGTTTGAGGATGATGGTTGATTTTGGGATGTTATCGCCGTTGATTTCTTTGTGGGAACCTTTTATTTTATAGTAGTGGTACCTGAACTCCTTTTATTTGAAATTGACTGAACAGGTTCAGGAGTACCTTTACTACTCGTAGTCACAGGGAAAGCTTCTTGTTCATTTTCTGTATTGGAGTTAGGTAAAATGAAGTCCGACATCCCATGGAATTCGACAACCTCCTCTTCTTCGGGTTCATCAGATGGTAACACTGTTTCATATTCTTCTTCCTCTTCAGGATCTGAGTCTGCATTAGATATAGCGTTTGGTGGTTTTGACTCAGGTTTCTTAAAATTTCTAAATGGCCTCTTCGTCGAAGTTTCAGCTACTTGTCTTTTCATTTCAACCATTTCATTTGACATAGTCTTGAGGACCTTTTGAAGACCCTCCATATCATATGGATCTTTAGGGGTTTTCTTCTTTGAATCATCTTTAAAAGAAACTTTTTTGGATTTTCTTTCTTCAAGAGTAGCTTTCTTTTGTAAAGAAATAATGCGTTTCTCTACAACAAGCGCCTCTTTCATGTTTTGAGCTAAAGTTGGTTTTGCATCTCTATCTACAAAAATGGCTATATTTTAAGGTAGGGTTATTATATACCACTCGCTTCTGATTTTCTCACTTGGTTTAGAGTTGGTTGGAATGTTATTCAAGAGTTTATTAAATCACGAGTTGAATTCCTTGATAGGTTCTCTAGATTCTATCCTAAGATTCGAAAGATCGTTGATTGATGCCGCTAAATATCTATCATCGCCATACTTAGTGAGAAACTATTCTTGAAAAATATTCCAGTTGGTAATGGATCTAGAGGGTAGGGAAAAATACCAAGACCCAGCTGATCCTTGTAAAGTATAAGGGAAAATCCTAACGACAACATCTTCGTGTGTTGCTCTTTTTAAATTAACTGATAACAAGAAATTGTTAATATGTTCTTCGGCTAATGTTCCGACATCTGGATTAAATTTCGGCAACCATTTTTCAAGAGAATCTGGCAATGGATGTAATGGTGCAGGCATAGTGACTACACCAGGACTATTCCATGGATTCTGAGCCATCGTAGAACTAATAAAAAATCATATTCGTGATGTTATTCCAGGTGTTTGGGGAGGGGTTGGTATTGGAGATTGGATAGGTTGGGAGGTTGAAGTTACTGATCCCTGTTGAACAACAATGTTTAATGGAGGATTGGATCGTTGACTTCACACTGGGGAAGATGAAATGGAGGATGATGATGAGAAGGTCTCACTGTTTGATCCTTCAGTGTTATTTTTAGCCTTTTTCCTTTTCGGTAAAGGCAACTAAGTAGGTTCAATACCGATCTTTCCACTTTGAAGTTTGGTGGGAGGGTGAGGTAGATTGTATTGTGAAGTCTCACTGCCTTGAGATACTTCAAATTTCTGTGCTGATACCGAAAATCCTTGAAGTTTCTGGATGATAGACTAAACTTTAGGAGACTCATGACTTAATCGATTTAGAGCATGATGAGATTGAGTAGTGGTAGTTGACTCCTCTTCTTCTCGTTTGAATACTGGTGTTCTAGAATGCAAACGGGAGGTCCGAGGTGAGGTGGAGGGAGATTTACTCTCAGAATGGTCTATAGATTTTGGTTTACTTTCCATTCATAGTTCATGCCCTCCTTCTAGTGCCAAAAATGTTGATTCCTCGGAAATCGTTGCAACAACATCGAGGAAAACCACCCGGTCTAGACCTTAATGCAACTCCTTTTTCGTTTGGTGTGGTGGCTCCGACTGGAAATAATGGGACCAGTTTCCCAATGATGAATAAAAACGGGATGGATAAATGAGTGGTTTTCTAATAATGATAATGGATGATTGATTTAATCTAAAAAGTAAAAATATGAATAACTATCCTATCCCGGGAAATTTCTATTTTTTAGTGTAACATTTGATAATCTTTATCCACAAACAGACATATAGATGACTCTATTGGTAAACAAAGACATTCATTCATATCGTAATTACTTTGTTCAAGTAGTTGAACAAAGTAATCATTAAAAAATTATTACACTTATCCTTTATATATCACTGATACATATATGACTAAAAGAATAACATTCCTTAAACATTCAATAGTGAAAAATATAAGGACTGTTGTTGAAAACACACACATATATCCAATGATAGCAAGAGTAATCAAATGACAATTCACATGAAAGAATGAAACAAGATCATACATAATAGTACCATATGTGCTTTGAATCACTCCCGATATCAATCGCATTCAAATTCCTTTTCCCAACTTAGAAACACTTTCACATCAAGGCAATAGTCCACATCCTATCAAAGCTTTCTTCATTAGAATTTGGAATACTAGCCCAGTCTTTATAAAAAGAATTTATAGAAGAACAATAGTGCAACTTCCAAATTTGAGTTTTATACAAAAACTGAGGACCCTTTCCAAATGCATGCAAGGGTCTATAAATACTAATTAAACTAACTAACTACAAAAATAAAATGCTATTAATTGGTACAACTAAATCTTGAGTATCTTCTCCACAACAGGTTTGTTGGTAGTCGACAGCATGATTCATTGTTTCGGCTGTTCTCCTTTTGATTTGAGTTGGCAGATTGCAAGCATCGGTTCCAATTCTGGAGGAAAACTGAGACGAGAATGGAGTTGAGCTAGGTATGTGGCATCATGGATTTCGGGAATGATACAATCGATCACATCAGTTAAACATTTGAGGGCGGCCCTTTGACTGTATGGTTTTACTAACAAAAACCAATAGGTATCCCAAGTTAAACTTTGGATTCCAGCGATTAATCTTCCATTTTTCTCCAACTCTTGATTGCATGCTTGCTCCAATGTCTTGCCTGACAACAATTTACTTGGGGTGCATTGTGAAATCATGTTAGACAGATAAAGAGTGTTATTGATTAGCTAAATTAAATTACTTGTAGATAATCTACACCTAGAAACCTCTCACTTTCCTTTCATGAGTTGTGACCGCCATTCTAAGAAAAGTATCTCCTTGTGTGATTCTAGAATTTGGGTAGATTTGCTGCGTGCCCTTCATTGGTGTCTTTCCAAGCAAGAAAGTTTGTCAGAGTCTCATCGGCCTGTTCCAAATCCTGCCTAACATCAAGTCATTTGTCAACTATTGATGTCATTATATCACAAAGGTGTTCAACCAGAGAAATGTTATGAAATAATAGTCTTAACTATGTAACCAATGCTTTGTTAATCTGTAGTGCTTCGGATCGGAAATTTGCAGGTTGCTGAAGACCCTTGAACTTCTGTACTTGAAGTGACAACTCAGCGATTTGTTCATCTTTCATTTTCAACATTAGTTCATCATTGTCTTTAACCTCGCCAATGCTTCGGATAATTCTTTTTTCTTTTTTATTGCGCTTGAGTCTATTCTTTGTTTCTCTTCAATCAATTGCTTATTCAATTGATTGTTTAATTGTTGTTATGTTGATAGTTGCTGTTCCAACTATTCAATTTTCTGTTGTGCTTCCGACATCTATGATTGCAACAAAACAATTGCTTGGTCCTTTCCTTTGAGTAGATTACTTACATCCAATGCCTTGTCCATGGTGGCTGCCGAATAAGCTCTGGCATGCTGAGAAAGATTTTTTAGGTCATGAGAACGGTTAAACTCTTCTTTACACACTACATTAGCTATCTCTGTTTGTGCTGGAAGTAGGGAAGATTGATCAAGCCTTCTCCTTTTCCTCTGTCTTTTCACTACAACCCTGTGTTTGGGACTGTAAAAGACATCTAATGGAGGTATGTCCTCCACCTGCAAAATAATTTGATCAGAGGGATCTTTTGCAATCATTTCTAAATCCATGCTAGAGGGTAGGCTGCTGGTTCCTTCATTAGGAACCGTTGTTGACGCTGTATCTTGTCCATCTGTTACTTTTGGTCTATTGGCACCTTTTGGACCTTCCAGATTGCTTATAATGGAGTCAAAATGCTGCCATTCTTGGAGTAGTTTAGGATCAATCTGAGTATCCACATTGGTATTTTCGTTGCCCTTATAATGTTCTTTTTTCT
The DNA here is from genome assembly GCA_000404065.3 of Pinus taeda. Lineage (NCBI taxonomy): Eukaryota > Viridiplantae > Streptophyta > Pinopsida > Pinales > Pinaceae > Pinus > Pinus taeda. Next base: position 41,466 of record APFE030475583.1, on the reverse strand, counting down.
ACTCTTTCTCCTGCTCTTTCTCCTTCTCTTTCTCTTGTTCTTGTTCTTTTCCTCTTTTGAAAATTCCTCCTACAACAGGAGGTTTGTCAATGATTTTATGTTCAAGCTTACTTGATTGTGTTGTCAGGGTAGTAGCTAATAAGTCCAGAGGTAGAGTTTGCAACCTGTGTTCTCTGAGCTTATTCAATTCTACTAGCCTTTCGTTGTTATATCTCATTTTTGCTAGCGTTTGTACCTGGAATAAGGATTTTTCCAAAGAAACCAAGTCATCAAAATCATCTTTCTCATGATCAAACCTTGTAAGTTTGGCTTGTTCAAGCATGGTATATGACTTTCCTTGGATCGAATGGCCTATTAGGAATGATTGCAAGATTGAGCATATTTGTTTTCTCTGCCTCCTTCTTCGCATGCTTGTAGTCACGCAAAGTATAAACACTGCATCACAAAGGAAAAGTAGGCCAAGCATGCTTTTAGAAGTCCTAAGAGTCTTGGATGTTCCTGCCATTGTAATTTGGTAGGCCAATTCTCGAGCTAACAACTTGTTAGGTATATATAGAGGAAGGACATGAGGTCTTGCAAGGCTACCAAAAACCCTTATGTATGTGAACTTGTCTTCCCCAAACCAATTTCCTACAGCAGTTCGGTCAACCTCGGCTTCCAAAGAAATCTTTGGGGCAGGCTTATCAAAAATGGCATAGTAATATGCAACATAAAACCATTACAGATTTGGTACAAGTGGTCCTTATAATGCGCTTTCCACAACTTTTGGTGATAAATGTGAATTGGCATGGGGTCTTGTGAAGTCCATCTCCACCCAAGTATAGGAAATTCAGAATTGAAACAAAGAGTATCTAAAATATAAGCACTAAAATAAAATGGAGGAATAGACCTATCAGTCATGTGAGCCTTTGCTCTAAACTCGAGAATTTATGTGGCTAATTTATCTGACAATATATTTCCCCAATCCATTACTTCATTGTTAACTTCCGCTTCCATTAAAGGAACCATTTCAATAGTGAATTTTGCAGAATCATGTAATTTCCAAATTCTACATATCATTGCCATCACATAACAGTAAGGAGAACATAATGAATCTACAGAGTAATTACCTTAAGATTCATATTTGTGCCTTGTGGGGTTCTTTCTCCACTCTCGAATTGGGGCTGATTCAGTCTCATTCTCACTTGTGAACTTCTCAAGAAAGGCTTTATTTTATTTCTTTTGAGGTTCGGGCAAGTGATACATTTTCCTTAAGTCATTAGGTTGAAATGAGCCGAAGACCCTTCCGTCAACTGTGCAAAATGTTTTGTTTAAAACCGGTCTCTCCTCTACTGCCCTTCGCACTACATCAGTGTATGGAAGAATTTTTTCACGAGCTGCTCTTCGGTGTAGATATGAGTCAGCTAAAGATTTCAGGGAAGCCTCTGATTTTCTAGTTGAATCTTCGGCAGCTTGTACTGATACTGTCTCAGGCTCCTCTGCTTCAATTAAATTATATATGCTTTGCCAACTTGTGTTTCCAAGGCCAAGACACATAGTGTCTGAAATCAATCCCTTTTTTCTTGGTCCTGGATCAGTGGTGGATTGCACTGTTACTGCGGGAGCTGCTGCTACCACGAATCTCTTGGATTTCTTTCCCATTTGGTTTGAACTTGTTGTTTCAGTGGAGCTCTGTGTAAGTAATAAAATGAACGTGCTACAGAGAATAGGTGGTGTGATCCAATATGAAAGAATTATATCAATTACTGAGTGAGGAAAGTGTTAGGATATTCCGACACATAGGAATAGTTAAGTTCAACTTGGTCTAGTATAGAGTTAGGTTAGCGTTAGGTAAAGTGTGTTTCTTTACCGTTGTACATTTTGTAACTTACAATCCGACGGTCACGATATGTAGTGATCCGACGGTTCATTCTCTCCTCGGTATTACCGACACTTGATCCGTGGCTTGACACCCGATTGGTCCATGAATTCTATTTAAAGCGCATGGAGGGTCATTTGTAGGTTAACCGTGCATGAGAGAAGCTTATGTAAATTTTCATTCTTTTTAATAAATTGCCTGTAGTAGCCACGTTGGCGCAGGCTGTGGACTGTTTCCCTCTCTGAGGGTTTTAACCACGTCAAAATACTGGTGTATTGATTTGTGATCTGTTTGTGAGCGGTGTCCTTTTGGTGTTTTGTCTGAGGAACTTACCCTGTATATTCCTACAAAAATGGTTTTCTTTTTCTTCTCTTCATCTTTCTAAAGATTCAATGTACTCATAAAGACTCTCTAGGGTAATTTTACTTGGTCTCCCTTTGCTAGAGGGCGTTTAGAAATATGAGGAGAAATACTCATAGTGGAAATAAGAAAAACTTAACAAGATGAGAATAGCTCGGAACGTATGCACCTGTCAGATTTATTTGTAGTTGAACTGATTCTTCTGGACTCACTCGTAGTTCACTTGTAGTTTGTCTCCTTCCGAGAGTGTATGCTCTAATATCTACTGTAAGTATAAAATTGTCTGGCTCCGAATTTGCAATATTAAATTACTCACGTTCTGCAACAACTACCTAAATCAGATGTCCCAATTCGAGATCGAATTTCCCACGAGAGTGAGAGTGATGTCTAGTGGCATAACATAGAATCCTAAGGTAATTTGAAAGTCAACTGCAACATGGAGCGAGACTGTAACCATGCGAGACTGTGATCATGTGAGACTGTGTTAACCATGTGAGAGTGTAGAAGTGCTTATTTCAAATCTAGTCTCTTGATTTTGCAGTGGAGGCTAACAGAATGCCGCTCCTTTTATATCTATGTCAGCCACTTTTGGGAAGCAAATGAGTGGATTCATGGATATATATATATCAATTTTTTAGTGTCTCAAGCCCTAACCACAAGTATGTATATAATGAGAGGTGATTCCACATTGAAATCTATAGAACTCCTTGTAAATTATGTAACGAAATTGCAGATCCTCCTTAGTTGTGAGACTGTATTAACCTTTAAATTTTTGACTGACCATGACAAAATGGAACGTAAACCATGTTTTCTCTGTTGTTGCGGGAAACAATGTCAACACTTTGAAACTAAAGTCGTGCTGAAGATTTCAAATCTAGTCTCGTGATTTTGTAGTGGAGGCTAATAAAATGCTGCTCCTTTTATATCTCTACCAGCTGTTAGGACTCTGAATTGTCTATTTTTGACCTTACATTTTGCTATGATATTACTCTTTTTTTACCTATGAACTGAAACCCTTGATATCATTCTTGAACTCATCATCCCAAGGTATGAAGTAACTCTCCTCATTCGCTATATGATTAATTATTCAACACATATTCATGTTATCTTTACAATTAATCACCTAAGTCACTGACAGATGATTGGATTGTTCAAAGTCCACAGAATCATGAGTCACAATTGCTGCAACACCAGGAACAACAACTGTGCAGTTGCTACAACACCAGAAGCAGCAACTGACTAAAGTGGGAAATGTCTTAATTCGCAATAGCAACTGTCCGAAGCTGGCAAGACTATACTCGGCCGATGATGATAAAGCAGGATCAAGTCAATCCAGCCACAGACGCGGGAACATCAGGAACAACACAAAGTATTTTAAGGACGGTTAAGATGCACCGAATCAGCAACAATAGCAGAGTAACCGAAGATAGCATGAGGAATCCGAGGAGATAGACGAAGATCATCCGTTTTGCAATAGCGGAAAGAACCGATTAACCAAGGATGACAAAGATAATATATGGTTGTAACAGTATGATGTAACAGGAATCAATTTCCTATTTTTGTACAGGAGAATTAAACTGTAGAACAATCTATTGTAATAGATGTCTCCTCTATAAAGAGGAGACATCTACAGTTGGAAAACTAGCGTGTGATACTGAATCATTGTAATGCTGAAGGTCAGAACTTCTGTTGTAATTGAACTCTTGGCAGATGAATAAAGTTTGGTTCTAAGAATTTCATTTTAGTAATTGTGTGCAGGGGAATATTGTGAGAGGGACAGGGCCCACCTTCTTCACAAGATTCACCCCATTCTTTTCCTGTTAAGTGTGTGTTAATTCTATATGTGTTAGCCTTGCTTCTGGTATTTTTCTTTTGCTGATACGTTGTTCCTCTAATCGATTGGCGCTGTGAGAAGTGTGTCACCGGTGAATAGGATTTTGGTGTGTATTGGCGACTGATCACAGAGGCAGGTGCTGGGCATCCTTATTCTGAGGACAGGGTCCTGGTCCTCTGTTAAAAACAGCCATCATTTTTCTGCAGATTTGTTATCTCTACTTAATTTCATTTCATTTCTGCAATAGTTTAAGACTGCTGTAACACAGAGTAAGTGTTTGATAGGAATTAGATTTGTTTTACTACAGCTTTTAATGCTTTTGAACTTAAAGTACATACAGTACGCGGTCACCTTTGAGATAAAAAGAGTTTCTTGGGTTGACAAATTAATGTGGTGCTCAACTGTTAATCAATAACAATTCGAGCGACCAACATTTTGGCGCCCTTGCCGGGGAAGGCGACTAAAAATTCTTAAAGGCATTAATGATTTTTCTTTAGAATAACAGGTGCATGAGAGGACGTAAGAAAGCTAACTTCGCAGGCAGTAAGGGCACAGGAGGCAGAAGAAAGACTTTCATTGATGAGATCATTTCAAAAGCTGAGACATCTCAGAGAACGAGTTCCCGAAGACCTCAAATTCAATATTCTTCTCAAACAGATCATCAGACAGAAGAAGTACTAGGGCTTGAAAGGAAGCTGGAAACACCATAGCACATTGAGGAACCAGTAGAGGAACTTGAAGAATCAGAAGATACTGAAGACAGAGCCAGTGACTCAGGGAGAAGAATAATGGAGGATAACATAGCAGAAGGAAGGGGGGAAACTCACTTTCCACCCTGGAATTTCCTATTGGGGACCTCGCAAGAGGAGAAGTCCCTATGAGAAATAGTCCACCTGCGACATTGCCTAATTTTGATGGGTTATCCTCTGAAGATCCCGATGAATTCCTCTTTGAATTTGATAGACTGTGTAGAAGTTATGATTATGTAACTCCTGCTCAGAAGTTAAAATTTTTTCTAGCAACACTAAAAGGGAACACATTAAGATGGTTTATGAGCTTAGGGGCTCATGTAATCACCACATGGGATCAAATGAAAGAAAACTTTCTGAGCAAATATCAGGACTACTGTTGAACAAGAGAAAGGAAGGAAGAATTGTTTAAAATGGTTCAGAAAGAGGATGAGAATCTGGAGGACTTTGTAGAGAGACTGCAATATAATTTGCAGCGATCAGATCACCCAACCATGAGTAAGGATATTCTGAAGACAATACTACTAAAAGGAGTTCGAGATGACTGCCTAGATATGTTAAATATGCTCGGAGAAGGGGATATTTCCAAAGAACCATTTGATGAGATTATCAACCTCTGCATGTGGTGTTCCAGAGGAGTAGCAAGTAGACCAAAAACCAGGGACAATACATATTCAAGAGTTCAGAAGTCAGCAAGCGGAGGAGCAACACGAGCTGAAATAGGTAATCTGCTTGAAGAATTCAAAACTAAAATGCTAAGCTCTTTTGCTTCACAAATTGATGCTCTGCAGGTTAAAAAGAAACAGGCAGAAGCAGAAGCTGCCCTGGCTATCTTTTGCTCCAAATGCAAAGGAAAACATCCACTGCGGGAATGTCCATTGGATAAGGTACCTATTTGTACCATTTGTGAAAAGGATCATGAAACTCAGCAATGCCCCTCTTTGCAAGGAACAAAGGCAGCACTGCAATCAACTGAAGAAGAAGCTGAAGCAGTGTCCCTGATGACACAGAGGAGGCAATGGCCACAAAGACAAGGTATGAGTTCTAACACATCATTTAGTCGTTGGAATAATCAGTTTCCTTTTCAAACTTTCCCACCCTTGAATCAAATGCAATACCCACCCTTTAATCCGATGCAATTTCCTATGCAGCAACCAAATCCTCCTTTTACTGACCCTACTATGTGGAATCCTTGGACTTTTCATATTGCAAAGTACATTTTGTCTTATAATTTCAATTTTAATAGCTGTGAGCTCTCTTTTTAAGAAAATGATTTTATAAAGTCAAAATTATCCCTAGTTGAGTAATATATTTAGCCTAATGTATAAGCATAGTCTACAAAGAATATTTTGTTGATGTTTGGCCCCTTCATGGACTTGTTGAATTCAAAATGGGTCCTATACTTCACTTTTTGTGCTTTCTAATTCTTTTGGTTAATCTATTATTGCAACAACTCTTGGAGATCACTCAATAGAAGGTGTCAATCCCCGTTATGAAAAATGTGCACTTTGTTCAAATCAACCATCTCTAAATATTTCATTGAACAATTATCCTTGTCTTTCTTCATACTTTCTAGAGTTTGCATGGTATTCTTTAAGGTTATATTCAACATGTTTGATGCTAGAAGAAATTAGAAATAATTCAACTCAACTTATTTGATGCACATTAGTAATTACAGGCTTATGTTGTTCTTGTCAATTGATAATCTTATCTAATTGTTGCCTCTTCTTCTCTATATCATTAGTTTTCCACTCCAATTGTTGCTTCACCATTGAGTGCTAGCAACTAATGCATTGTAGGTGTGAATATGTCAATTAAAATCAAGGATCATTGGCATCAATTGTTCTTCTCACATGCAATAAAACATAATAAACTCAACCATATTATACTTTGAAAAATTACAATAACACACTTGATTCTTGAGATAGCTAGCAACACATTATTTATGTTGTTTGATCTCCTTGATAAGCTTGTGTAGTTGCGATTCTAGTGGAAACAATGGATATAGGAGTTATCCATTCAATGTCCACCACTATTGACTCTATAATCTCAATCACAAACAATTCATCATTGGCTCAGCTCTTCTATTTATGGGCTTGTTTTGTGATGAATTTTATCTTCTTGTCAAATGAAAAAGTCTCCAAGGAAGTTGAAGGATGTTCATCATCAATATTGGTGGGAAAATATGTGATTAGATCTTGCAACTAGGATGTTGTCTTTGTGCTACTATTTGTTGCGCTTTCTAGGCCCAAGTTGAGTGCTAATTGACTGGATTTCTTTATTTGGACATTGAGGTGTTCATATCCCTCCTGCTGATTACTTAGTATGTGGACTTCTATGTCCTTGATATCGTTTGTGGGACCAATATTCTTGTTGTTGTCATAATTATTCCTTTTTTTATTTCTCATCCTTATTGTCTTTATCTTCTATCTCACCACCTATTTTATACATTGCTTTCTCCATATGGAGTGTCTATGCTTTAGTTAACTCAATGCAATAGAGTTTATGGTCAAAGGAGGAACCAATCTCAACAAGCTATGCTTTCCCTTTTCCCTTTGCAACCTCTTTCTTTTGTACCTCCATGATGTGAAAATTGAGCTCCCATTTTGAAAATAGTTTTTCTAGGTAGCTCCATGGCAATAAGGCCAAGATAAACATTGTTATTTGAAGTCACTGAAGATTACATGCATCAAATCTCGCACTTTAAAAACTTTAAGTTGTAACTTCGAGAAATCCATCTCATCTACTTCTTATAAGGATGTAGTAAAATCTACTTGAATGAAAGTGCTAATAGCAAGTAGATATGTCTAGTGCTTGGCTCTTTTACTTTATTTCAATTTGGTATTTTCTCCAAAATTGGTTGATTAATATTCTACCTTCATGAGCTCTAGCCATTTCGCACATTTTTTAGCAATATATAGAGATAATGTGTTTTCTTAAATGCAAAGCTAGTTCTTAGCTTACTCTAAATAATATTCCCCTATCAAATATAGTGTGGCTAGTGATTTAAAAAAATTATTTTGAGTAAAAATTATTGAAAACTAAATGATATATCACAACAATAAATACTTCATAAAAATATTTATAATAATCTTGTACTTTTATAGATTTCAATGTTTCATTAATAATAGTAAAGAAGAAAATAAATGTAACATATCACATAAACCTAAAAAAGCAACCATGACGCACATTCATTTCACAATAATGTTAATTTATTATAAGCTTCTCTCCACACTTCTTAATAATTATATTTATATTTCTGGATAGTTTTTACTCCGAATTTAATACAAACCGTTCGTATCATACCTAATGTATGTAAGGTTTTTAGTGTTGTAAATCACTGGTTAGCTGCATGCCTTTTAACTTTATAACACACCTGCACGGATAACGAGATAAATGAAAAATAATGGAGTGTGTTATAAAATTAAAGGGCATACAGCGAACCAGTGATTTAATGCCCTATGGCAAGCTGGTTAACTCTTGCCCTTAGTGTTCATATAATTGGAGAATACTTCATTTCTTGCATGTCAACATCACCTATCAGCTTCAGCCAATGACAATTAAGATACATTGACTTTTGATTTAGATTCATTTTAAGATAAAAGTGGATAATACCATACGAGTCTCTTAAATTTTAAGATATTTTCATAGTGTGGACACCATCTATCCACATAGATATATATGGATATGGGAAAATTCCAAGCATAAATGATGTGGCCAGATGCTTTATTTATTTTTTGGTAATTATCCACATGGTTGACCCATGTGGCTCTCTAGATTGCTGAGCTATTTAGATTTTTTTTAGCAGTAGTCTATAACGCGATTTTTTGAAAGCTTTTTCGACGGATTTTTCTGGTCAAAATCCGGCAGCAATTCATTGGAATCCCAAGTTTGATAGCTAGTTTCTGCACAATCAATGGCTCCCAGGGGTTTTTCAGGGCGCTGAATCCAAATATGCAGTTAAAAAAGCATTTTAACTGCTAAAAATCAAGATTTAACATCATTTCTTCCGCCGGATTCCGGTGACAGAATCTCCAAAGAGTCGCATTATAGACAACTCCTTTTTTTTATATTCTAATTTTTTTTATATTCCAATAAGCATGTGGCTATTTATGGTGCTTATTTGCCTGTGTCAGCGTTAAATTTGTGTAAAAAAGTACAAATATTTCCAACAAAATATATCAATATGGTACTCATGTCTACAGTAACAAACAAGTACGTGGTGCTGACGAACATTCACCTGACACATATCACGATTAGCACGTAGCTATGTAAGAAATTTGATCTTAGAACTTTCCTCTTAAACCAGTATTTAACTTATGCTTAGAGGTAAGTAAGAAGTCTCTAATAAAGTTCGTATATATATAATTTTAATTTTAAAATATTTGAATATCAAAAAATAATTTATATTATTATTATATTTTAAATTTAATAATTGTGAAAAATGTTTTTTAAATAATAATGTTTTTTTTATTATCAAATTATGGTTTAATGAATAATATATAATATTGTTGATATAATTGAATGTTTCCAATAAGTTTTGATAACAATTTAGATTTATCTTAATTCTTGATCTATTAAGTTTCTAGAAGGATTAAATCTATCAAGTTTTACACTCAAATAAAAGCTTTGTATCTTAAAACATTTAATCCCTTTTGTTGCTTCATAGATCCGGAGTTAAGATGGATTATCCATCTTTCCGTATCTCTCACAGGCTCCTAGAGAAATCAAATCTCTCAAGTTCTACTCTAAAAAAGAGATTTACATCTTAAGAAATTTGATCTTCTTAAAACTTGATAAATCCAAAGTTAAATAGGATATAGACTAATTATATATAGATGTTTATTTTGAAATATAATTTATAAGATAATATAATATTACAATGTTATATTATATTATAAACCACGTTACATAAATGAAGAGTTAATATTTTCATTTATGAAAAATAAATGGCAATTATATTTGATTTTTTTTTAATGATATTTTAATAAAAATATATAAAATATTATAATAATTTAGATTGGTAGTATTTTTATTACATAATAGTATATTTATTTTTGAATATGATTTATATTATAATATTGTAATTATATTTTATATAGTATAAAACAAAGTTATTTATTATTTAAATTATAAATAACAGTTATATTTGAAAAATATTTATAATATTTTTATTGCTTATATGATGATGATGATTAACGTCCACTAAGACCAATGTGGTCTATCAGACCTCAAGAAAAGAGAGTCTAATTGTCATTCTTTAAAATCGTCTTTCTGTGATCAAAGAGCAGGGAAAGAAGTGTTCCAAGGTCGCTATAGTTGGGCTGGCTTAATAAGTCAATAAGATTGGAGGTGTGGCTAATGATAGGGAATTGAGAGCAGATGTGGGCAAGAGCCAAACAACCTAAAACGAAGTGCTTTTCATCTTCCACCTTCATAGTATCATAAATTTGACAAATTCTATCATCCCAGGGAATCTTAGGCGTAGACTACCGCATGGTCTCACTCCGAAGCTCATGAGAGTTAGTTCTAATCCTAGTGATGTTCATTTTCTTCTTAGTGCTAGTCAACATAGAGAGATAATTTTGGTTATCGAGGGTGAGGTTGATCACTTCCTTATAATACCTTAGCTTCCTTTTACCTCCAATTCCTTAACATCCCACATATTGTCCTTAAAACTCAAGGTAATAGTATCTTTGGTACTATCCTTGCTTCCCATGATGATCTCCTCCTTAATCCCCCAAAGGTTGAGCCAAGACTGAGCATCCTGATGCCACCCGCGCTTGAGGCGCAGGTGGGGGTTTTGACTAAAGTTAGAAGCAATTTTTAGGAGCTTCTTGGATTCCATATTGTGAAGCTTCTTCTTATACATCAGATATCTAAACATAGCCACACTTTCAATGGGGGACACAATAGATTCAATCAAGAGGATAGGATAGGGAGTATTTCCCTTGATCTTGAGGTTATCGGTTATGCATTGTTTTTGGATCATCTCAATCTTTCTCCACGACTCCCTAGATATACTGCACCCCTAAACTTCACATTTGTATAAGATAACAGGGGTGACGAGAGTCTCAAAGAGTAACACTTTTTTACTCAAAATGTAAAGATCGATTGACTTACAATTGTTTTCAAGCTTATAATAAGCTTTCCAACCTCCAATAATTCTTTTCTCGATGCTATAATTCCAGTTGAGCTGATGAGGAAAGTCAATACCCAAATATTTATAAGAAGAAACCTGCTCAAGACAATGGTTATCATAGACGAAACTACCATGGGTGATCTTTTTGGATTTAATGATCATGACTTTAGTCTTGTCGGTATTAACTATTATACCCATCTTAGAGCAGTAGACATGAAGAGCCTTAAGATGATTGTCTAGGTCATCATGGCTTCTTGCAAGAAGAACGATATCATCAACATAAAGGAGAAGAGTAATGATAATGCCAACGAGCTCGGTGCCTTTGTAGCCCGCGGTTTCTAGAAAATCCTCTAGTTTATCGATGTAAATACCAAAAAGGGTAGGGGAAAGGGGACAACCTTGCTTAATCATGATATTACATTTAATATCTTTAGACCACACTTTGTTGGTCTTAAGTTTGGCAATGACAGTATCGTAGTTGCAGATCACAACAATCCTCAGTTTAGGAGGAACCATGATCTCTTCAAATCTCTCCCAGAGCATATCTTGGGGGACAATGTTGAAAGCTTTTCTAAAGTCCACAAAACAATAGAAGAGATCAGTTTTACTATTGTGACATTCCTCCGTGATGATCCCAAGGGTGATAAGGTGGTCGATGGTTGAGTGATGTCTCATAAAACCAGCTTACCCTTTAGCTCTTTTATCCTGGTTCTCAAGCCAAAGGCTAAGTTTTTTCCCGAAATGAGCCCATAAAGCTTGGCTAGGATGTGGCTAATCATAATGGTCCTGTAGTTAGAGGGAATACTTTTGTCCCCATTTTTGAGGATATGCACAATAAGGCTTTGCGTACAGAGCTTAGGGAAACCATGCTTTACAACCAAATTGAGAAGCTTGTGTAGATGAGGAATGAGGATAGATTTTCCCATTTTAAAGATCTTGACTTGGTAACTTTCAATATCTTTGGCTTTCCCATTAGCGATCTTATTAATCCCAAACTCAACGTCTCCCAAAGAAAAAATATCATCCTTAATAGGAGTGTTTAAGATGGTGCCCATGGTGTCTAGAGAGTCATACAACTTCTTAAGATAGTTATCCCAATTTTCTAAGGGGATGAAATGATTATCTTTAGTTTTACGAACAAGTACATTTCTCCAAAACTTTATGGGCGCAACTTTAGAAAGGTGGAGAAGATGTTCTTGTCTCTTGTTAATATATGACCTGTTCTTCCTCTTAATGAGAGATTTTTATATACTTATATTCTGGAGCTTAATGCTTTCATTAAGGGTGTTTCTGATTGCTTTCCTGGCAATTTTATAGTCTTTGTCATACCAAGGATTGGAAGTTCTATTATTTTTCTATATGAAGTCTTATTAGAGAATTTGCTAATGGTGGTGGAAAGGGTAGTAGTAAAATGGTAATAGATTTGATCAATGTTGTTATTATAAGTTAGGGAACCTAAATTCCTTAACAAAAGGTTGACATTACTTCTATCGAAGTGAATGTGACTTTTTCTTTCACTGTTCTCCTGCATGTGGGTGGTATACATAACAAGATTGAGGGATAAAGACAAAAGTGTGTGGTGAGAGTCAGACTTGTACCCGCTAATAAGCTCAATGTTTGTAATATGGTTGAGGACATGGATGCCAGAGATCACATAATCCACAACGCTGCTACCCAACCCATGGAAACAAGTCATTTGACTGGAGAGAGGCCATTTATTAATACCATTACAAATGATTAGGTCATGAGAAATACAGAGTTTGAGGAGCTCGGTGCTGAACAAGTTCTCGATTATGTCTCATATTTTATCTTGAATCTATTAGCTAAGTGACCATCCTCATCAAGCCACAAGGGGTCGGGGTTAGAGTTGTTACTTAACATAATAGCTTGGTTAGTAGCAGTCTGAGCATTAAAATCCCCAAGCAAAAGGATATTTCCATCATTCCTTAGGTTGTATATGTATTTTTATAATATATTGAAAGGATAACTCTTATCCAGGTTGTTTTTCTTATAGCATGTAGAATTGATAAGGGTGAAATGGCATATTACAAGGAAGATCCTATTGGTTGTAGAGTCAGAGATTTTGATCCAAATGTATTGATTGAAGGGGCCAGTTTTATGAAGTCGGATGTGAGAGGAAACAATGTTCCTAATATGATAGGATATACCACCAAAACCTCTCCTGGAGGATTTCTTATTCTAGGCAGACCAAAGAGTGAACCCGTCAAGGTGAGGGACCTTATATTCGTCATGCTCCCAAGTTTCAACTGAAATAATAAGATCAATATCACTGAGATCCAACTTAACATAGGACCCTTAAACCATGAAAAACCATGATAGTGCCAGAAGAGGATCCAGAGTGATGCTGTTCCCTATTTATCATTCGTGTTTGGGACTCTGTCTCTAATAATAGCTTTTCTGTTCCTAATGATTGCCCATTTCCCCTCCTTTCTTGCCTCCTTGACCTTTTGAACTTCTTTCCTAAGTTCAACTTGGTCTTTTGGAATGAGGCCTTCATTTATAAATATTCTCATTCCTTTTAGGTTTGGGGATTTCCTAAGTAGAGTCTAATTTATGGTCATTACAACCGAACTTGACACAGATTAGTCTATGTTTATGCTCAAGTATATTTCCTACCCTTATTGCTTCGTTGAGATAAGTTGTTTGAATTTGAGATTTTGTCTTTAGTTGTCCTTTAACTAATTCTAATGTGTCTTCATTGTTTTGTTCTTCTATACCAACAATTATAAGGTGTAAGGCACTTTTGTAGTGCTCATGGTCGAGTACAATTAGTTTATTATTTCTTCTTTTATGGGTTTAATATCTAATTTATTCTCTATGATATTTAGGGCCAAGTTATTATGTAGTTGTTCTTTTAGATTTTTAATCTCGGTTTTCAAAGTGTCATTTTATTTAACCATTTCTTGTTTGCTATGTTCTATTTCTTGAATTCTACCTTTCATTCCTTGGAGTTCAGTCTCGAGTGAGAGTATTTTATTTTCTAACGATTTGTGGTTATTGCCAAGCATTGTAGTTAATTATAGTTTAAAATGGTTTTCTCTTTCTTCTCTTCGTCTTTCTAAAGATTCAATGTACTCATAAAGGCTCTCTAGGGTAATTTTACTTCGTCTCCCTTTGCTAGAGGGCATTTAGAAATATGAGGAGAAGTACTCATAGTGGAAATAAGAAAAACTTAACAAGATGAGAATAGGTGGGAACACATGCACTTGTCAGATTTATTTATAGTTGAACTGATTCTTCTAGATTCACTCGTAGTTGACTTGTAGTTTGTCTCCTTCCGAGAGTGCATCCCCTAATATCTACTGTAAGTATAAAATTGCCCGACTCCGAATCTGCAATATTAAATTACTCACGTTCTGCAACAACTACTTGAATCAAATGTCCCAATGCGAGATCGAATTTCCGACGAGAGTGAGAGTGATGTCCCGTGGCATAACATAGAATCCTAAGGTAATCTGAAATTCAACTGCAACATGGAGCGAGACTATAACCATGCGAGACTGTGATCATGCGAGACTGTGTTAACCATGTGAGAGTGTAGAAGTGCTTATTTCAAATATGGTCTCTTGATTTTGTAGTGGAGGCTAACAGAATGCTGCTCCTTTTATATCTATGTCGGCCACTTCTGAGCAGCCCTAACCACAGGTATGTATATAATGAGAGGTGATTCCACATTAAAAGCTATAGAAATCCTTGTAAATTATGTAACGAAACCGCAAATCCTCCTTAGTTGTGAGACTGTATTAACCTTTACATTTTCGACTGACTATGACGAAATGGAATGTAAACCATGTTTTCTCTGTTGTTGTGGGAAACAATGTCAACACTTTGAAACTAAAGTCGTACTGAAGATTTCAAATCTGGTCTCGTGATTTTGCAGTGGAGGCTAACAAATTGTTGCTCCTTTAATATCTCTACCAGCCACTATTAGAGTTGTAATGAATGTTTGTGAACCAAGTGTTTATATCCATGTAGAGTGTAGAAATTTTGAATAATTTAACACATATTCAATGGGGATTATCCTGATCATGTACTATTGCGGAAAAAATACACAATACATAAGCTCCTCTACGTTGATCATCAATATAGCAGCATCAATAACAATAAAACATCAAGAGCATTCACACATTAACACAGTATGTATCCCGGGGAAAGCATCTCGCTAAAAACCCCAACTAACTGTATATTAATGATTGAGTCATGTAACATTACACAGCATAATACTTCTCACAAGTATCTCCACCTCTGTTACACACAATACAGCTCAGATCTGAATCA